>JBAMYA010051322.1:0-32255 GCA_037176975.1 Arrhamphus sclerolepis | reverse complement strand
TGTACAATAAATACAGTCTTCAGGGATTTTTACTGTAAATTATATTCATCGCAAATTGACCCACCAGACCAAACCATTGACCAGTTTCTCAGAAATATTAACTTCCCAAAATTACATCATGAGCAGCTTATGACTTTAGATTCACCTCTCTCAATAAGAGAACTTCATGCAGCTCCCCAACAATTCCCAGTAACAAGTCTCCATGACCCCGTCCACGTAGATGATTGGCTGCTTGGCAACTGAACAGCTCAACAAGCAACAAGCAACTGAACAGGTGGAAAAACAGTGAGTCTGAATTAGCTTATAATACATCAAGGACCACTGATTTACAACTTTCTTGGAGCCTGACAACTTTCTTATTTCACTTTAACAAATAATGAAGATAGTCAGTGAAGAAGCACTGGAGTAAAAGTGTACTTTTTATTTGGAAAGTTCAGTGGAATAAATGTGACAGTTTGCAGAAATAAAAAAAAGAGGCAAATGACAAATATGTGAAAATTCTACTGAAGTACAATAACTTATCTGTAGACAGTATTTGTTCCTCATTACAACACTGATTTTCATTTTTACACTCGTTCAAGAACATTTGTTTGATTTTTACCCCTTTTGTCAGAAAAGACTTTTTTTGTGTCAGCACTTCAAAATAAGAGAGAACAGACAATCAGCTCCTTTTTTTAAAGCCCAAAATCTTGTGTTTGGAGAGCAGGGAGATGAATTCTGTTCTGCCAGTACAACAGGTCCACAACGTATTATTCTGTTCAATCAGGAAACCATTCAAAGTTTTCCCCTGATGGGGGGACACAAAGCCTTCATCTTCATCCTCTGCAGAGATGATGCACTGAGTTTATCTTGTTTTCACTCCCTTTTTAGTTTCCCTTGCGCTACTTTTACTTTCAGCAGTGCTCTGATTTATGGTGTCATATTCCTGTTAGGATTTAAGGAGTGAGAGGTTTGGAGGACCTAAGTCCAGGAAGACGAGGGACGCAGGAGTAGTCCAACAAAAGCCCTTTCATTGTTTAAGCAAAAAAATAAAAAAATGCTGCTAAGGCAGGATACCAAAATACAAAGCTAAACTATCAGACAAAGTAGAAAAAAGAAAGTCAGAGCCAAACTTTATTTATAACATGACTGATATACAAAAGCATAAAATCCTTTAAAAACACGTCATTAAAAAACGGTGAGTCACTTTTGCCAGAGGAGTCCATGATCCATTCTGAGTGGCATTAAACTTTAGTGTTTATTTTACGCTCAGTTAAATTGCAGGTGTTTATAAAAACGTGTTAGCCTGCTAGCTAGGCTGTGATGCTATCAAGTACACAGCTGTTCCAACTGCAAAAAGTCTGAACTGCATCCTTCCCTCCTCTGATGTTCACACATGGCAAGTACGACTCAGGAGGAATCCAGAGTTCGCATTCGGACAGAAACGGACAAACTATCAAAATAAAACAGGAAGCAAAGTGAAAAGAAACAGAAAAATGACAGAGACAAGAAAAGAGCACAAAACTCAAAAAGAACAGAGGAGAAACCAAAACCACTAAACTAAAACAGATCATAACAACAACACCAATATATAGCCTAATCATTTCATTATTTGTAGTAAAGTTGACTTGAACTTGCATCTTTCAAGCCCACGAGTTCCAGAGGACATTTGGGTTTCATCGTTCACTTGTTGCAACCAATCTGTTTAAAAGCAAAGCTAAAGATTGAGGAAATTCCATTAACGTATGGTTCAGGGTGACTGCATTCAGTCCTGTTTGAACTTCAAATGTCATCTCACTACCAATTACTTTCTAAATTGCAATTTACCTCAGTTAATTAACTTAATTAACATTCAATGGAACACCAAAAAGACCCCTACTTGATTTGTTACGGTTTTAATTTAACATACCACGGCTGATAATCTGACCGTATATGATAAGCATCTCCTTCGGCGAGCTCGTCCACTTCAGCCACTTTTCATGTCTTCAAAGTGAAAAGTGGACTCGAACATGAAAAATGGAAGGAAAACAAAAGAGACCATTATTTATGCATGTACTGTAGTCGGGTTAGCTGCAGCGACTCATGATGATCAAACGAGAAAAAGGAACCTTTATGTTCATAAAAAAAGAAACAAACAAACAAAAAATAAAAGGAAAAACCATACAGTAAAGCCTTTGAAAGCAGTCACACTTGTGCTTGGCACAATAATGTATTTGACTACATAACCAATCTGTTGACAGATATTTGAAGTTAAAAGAAAGCACCAGTGGAAACAAAAACATGAATAATGAAAGCAGTGAACAACATGAGGTGGCATCTGTAAAATAGGCGCTGCCAGAGCGCTTGAATTTATAGATGCTGCATTTTCACAGGCAACATCAGCAGCCAGTTGAAAACTTTGGCACTTTGAGAGCAGCGGTTCTTTCTGAAAATTAGTTCAAATGTGTTTTTACCTCCATTTCACCGTTCTCGTTTGCGGCTCTGACAGCCTGAGGAGCTGTCAGAACCCACCTGCCTGTCTGAGACTCCTGCAGGTCAAACAACTGTCTCACACTCGCACTCCTCTTCACCTTCTAAACCAAAAAAACAACATTTAATTCCATCATGGTGCTGCGATGGTAATGCTGATTTTATTTCTGAAGCACATTACATCACATATAAACTCAACGAGTTTTACATTTAAAGCCACAGTTTGCATATAGAGACAAAGACATGAACTGCTTTGAAACAGGTAACATAAGCTGCAGTAGAGAGAAAATAAAAGCATGAAGCACAGAATGTTTACTAGGTCTATTATCCGGCTGAGAAATATAGAGAATGGTTTTACAACTTCAGCTGATGAATTATATTTCAGAGACCGCTTTACTTTTCAAGTGAGGTTGTGGACATTGAACTCGAGGCAGTAAGTGTGACTGGAGGTGAGGTTTAAATCAAATACATTTTAGGAGAAACTGATACATTAGTTTTTCTCCAGGAGACCTAATCAGAGCTTGTTCAGGAGAGGAAATCAGTTGGTGCTAATTTGACATCAATGCACAGATTAATCTTTCCAAACAGTAGCAACCCATGAGGAAGAACATCCGGTGCAAAACTTCAAATCAATCATGCTGATCACTTTGCTGTGGCGCCCCAAACAGGGAGCAGCCAGAAAGGAAGTAGTTACAGCTAAAACTGAGATAGTTGAACATTAATGTATAATTTCATCAACACAGTGTGCAGTAGCAATTAAAAAAAGGTGTAAATGAAATGGTTTTCTGCATTAATTTGCATAAATGTGACCGAACATCCATCCATCTGTACCTGATTCTTCCTATTCTTCATCTTAAGTCACAGTAACAGACAGACTGATCACCTCAGCAAAAGCCAATGGAAGTCAGTAGTTACCACACTTTCCTGACTTACTTTGACTGATAAAAGACAAACATTTTACATTTGCTGTAAATAAGAATTTGCTAGTGTACACCATGCCTCTCAAAATGGAGGTAAATCTACACAGGATAGTTTCAGAAAAAGACAATCCAGCTTTTGGATTCACCCAATCAGATTGCAGACATGAACCTCCACCCACTGAAAAGAAACTTGTTTTCCTCCACTACTGGGAACTGTTGATGTGTGTCTTTATTACAGGTATGAGAAATTAGAATTGTGAGCTATCAGTTTAAGCACATTATTGTATTTTATTACCTCCACCAAGGAGGTTATGTTTTTGCCGGTGTTGTCTGTCTGTTTGCAACATAACTCAAAAAGTTATGGACGAGTTTTCATAAAAATTTCAGGATATGTCCAAATTGGGACAGCGAAGAAATGATTAAATTTTGGAGGTGATCTGGATCACTGTCTGGATCCAGGAATTTTCTAAAGGATTCTTTATCATTGTGAGATAGGACCATTTTCAGGATATGTGTATATATCTCCACAATAAATGCTCTGAATGCTGGGTAAAAAAACAAACAAACAAAAAAGAACAATACGGGACATGGTCATGACAGCATCAATAATGTGTAAAAGTATGATCTGGATCCTTGAATATTCTGGATTCTAAGACCCGGAACATGAAAAAAAGTCGGGGTTATCATCTTTTTCAACACTGTGAGGTAACAAATGAAGATACAGACGTGCAGCTGACACCAAACTGTAGCTGAGAGTCTGCTGAAACAGAAGGATGTTAACAGGTTTGATGTTTCTATAATAGTTATGGAGCTGATCCAGAAGAAAACCCATTATGAAAATGTTGATTTTCACAAATAACTATTGAACTAATAATGATATTAATAATGATGATAATGATATCAATGCAATTCCATGTTTACATGGTCAAAGAATCCAACATAATAAAACAAATGTAGGAGTGATACTTTTGGTTGTAAGTCACAATATGTGGAGGACCTGTGCTGCTTGGAGGAGGTCTGCGCTCTCCGAGTGCTGTTCTAGTTATTGAAGTCGTATAAATTATTGAATTTTGAGCACAGAAATATTTTTTTCTTTTGTTCAAGTATCTGCACATGGAGGTCTGGACTGGAGGATCAACAAGGCTGTTAAATCAGGTCTCGTCTATTTTCAGTTCAAATTTGATGAAAATAGCATTAAAAAAAAGATAACTTTGTATGTGTGTTTATGTCCAGGCGTCCACAGAAGACGCATGACTTTCTTTACCGGACACGCCCCTTCTCATGATCAAGTCAATCATTTTCCTGCCTTTTTTTAAATTAAATATTTTACGTGAAATCAAAACCAAAACAAAGTACCTTTTACCTTTGTGAACAGATGCACAGGCGTGATGCAGCTGGTAACCCCCCCACCCCCCCACGCTTGTTTATGTCAAAAAGTTGTGATTTAACAAACTTTTAAAGAAAACTTAACCACAAAATGTTGCTCATTTTTGTTAAGGCTTGTAATTTTAGTAAAATTATCTTTTTTTTTTAAATCACTTATAAATTTGTGACTTTTTGGATAAAAAGTTAAAATTTTACAAAATTTGTAATTCTAGCCTGTTGTAATTTTATGTCAAAATATTGCAAAAATCTCAATATTTCCCAACATTTTAAACTTTTTTGTAAAAAAAAGTCTTTTTTTTAAAAAGTGATTTTATGAGAAAAAAAAGTGATTTTAGAAGATAAGTCTCAATTTCATGATAAACGTGGTTTTTGATAAATTTGAGATTTTACGACAAAAATTAATTTTTTTCCCTCCTTTTTGATTTTTTTCTACAGAGTCCAGAAACCAGCGGGAAGTCTGACAACATAGTTGGTTGAGGAGATAAAGAATAGCTGGTCATTTAACGGTAACCATAGTGATGAGGTGGCAATTTAACGGTAACCATAGTGATGCAGTGGCCCAGGATGAAATAGAGGACGACACCACTGCCGCTGATGGACGCAGTGGGTAAAACGAGGTGTCAATCAAAAGGGAAGACTCTGCACAACAATACGAGCATCATTTTATCTCTACTGTCTCTTAGATGGTACTTCCTCATCCTGACGACTGCGAACCTTTCAGATGAAAACAACTCTGACAAAACAGAAAGTTTGAAATTAAAGAATCACTCCTAAAAATGTCTGTTTCTTACTTTTATTAAATCAAACAATTAATAAATTCCAGTGTTTTTTTATGTTTGTTTTTTTCTTTTTAGCTCCTGAAAGAGGAGAATCAGCAAACAGGACAAAGATGGGAGATGTTCTGACCTGCTTTTATTTAACATCATGGAAGAGACGAGGGTGGAAAGGTCGTTCACCTCACCGACGTATATAAAAATGTAAAAAGATCAGTTTGGTTTGTGTTGCCAGGGAAGCGTCCCCTGAATTAATGTAATAATATTTTAGAGGGATTTGACTCCCCCTGCGGGAGGCATCTGCCTGGGCAGTCATGAGCTCTGTAGGAGAGGAGAGCACCCGTCAGTAAAAAGGCACGTTTATTCAACAAAATGCTATTTCCACCAACATTAATAACTGTTTAAAAAGAAAAAACCCATCAGTTGTTGACGTTCCACTCATCAGAACTGGTTATCACTACACGAGAGCATATTTACATCCCAACAGCTGCAGCGCAGACGTTCGTACGGGAGCATTAATGTGACAGTTGTTTTTGCAGAAAGACGTCAGAGCTCTGTAACTAAAGACTGAAGATGAAAACAACAAAAATAAAAACCGAGGATGTGGAACTCATGATCAAACAAACTCTGACCAATCACAACTGAGCTCTGGTACAACAGCTGTGCCTAAATCCTGAGAAGGCAAATGAGTGGATTACATAAGCACAAACATTTTATTTTGTGCAACAAATACCTCCATCTGAACAACTGTTTCTTATCCTCTAATGAATCTCTGATCACGTCATCGCCGCCTGCAAGCACTTGTTTACAAAAATGACCATAGACTGTACAAAGAGAACTGGACAAACCATCTGTGACATCACCAAAGAGTTTCTAAAGAGGTGTTTTAGAGTTTTTCAAGCTACTCCACCCAACCTAGTTAATCCAATAATAATGTAAATGGGCAAAAAGATGAAACCTGGCAGTAAGTCGGGACACGCCCACCTCCTCTCAGGTACAAGCTAGCTATTTTAGCAAAGCTCACTCTGTCCATCCATCCATATCTCACCAAAACATCTTAAAGAAGGGCTACTGGAGGTGAAATGTGGACTGCAGGAGCTGTAAATTAATCATTGTTATTTGAATTAATCTTCTAAGATTAAAAATCGTACAGTTGGAACCCCACATTAAGGCTGCAGGTCCACCATGTCACCGGCAGGTTCAGACACATCTCCTTCTCTGCACTTGTAAGAGAACAAAGCCCACTCTGACTGGATAACGCCGCCGCCATCCTCATTTACTCCATGAAGCTGTTGACCAAACTTCTGTCTGATGAGATCGACCCGTTTGATCAGTGAAGACCAACCGCAGGACTGCACCTCAACACAAGCAGAGGTTTGTAAGAGGTGAAAAAACAGACTTCTTTGTTTAGATGGAGGTATGTTTAGGCAAAAACACATTTCTGTGCTCAGGATCTGGGCTCAGATGTGGCACTGTAGCGATGATTAGTCTGCTGCCGTAACGCAGACACATCTGTCACATCTGGATTTACATGGTTCCATGTCGGCTTTATTTTTTCATCACCAGACAGGTAATTACATATAGAAGGTGCAGCGAGTTAAGAAACATGAAGGTTTATATCTTAAAGCAAAAATGGACTCTAATCTACAGTTAGAAGAGAAGAAAAAAATAATCTGAAATAGGTATGTGAAACCAGCAGTGATGTCATACTTCTGTTTAAAACCAGTACCAGGAAGCACCAGCAAGTACTAGCAAATACAAATAAATGCCAGTAAGTACTGGTCAATTTCAGTAAATACCACTAAATACTTTTGTTTAACACCAGTAACAGTAAGTACAAGTACATACCGGTGAGTACTAGTAAATACCAGTAAGTACCAGTGATGATGAGCGGTGTCATTTGGTCCTGAAGCCCCCCCACCCCTCCCCTCACCCCACATCTGAGCGTCTCCTGAAGGAGATGGTCCAGCTGGGACAGTTTCTACAAACACATGACTTCAGAACATAAAACTGTTACTAACATCCAGGAAGAGTAACAGGATGAGGACGGTCACTTCCTGGTGACTTGCCGGTCACTTCCTGGTGACTTCCTGCTTGAAGGAAACTTTATTTTCAGTGAAACGCAGGAATGCGGCTCCTGGGCTGCAGCTCAGACACAAACTTGCATGTTTGGCCTGTGACGGTGGAGGTGAAGCCAGTTTAACCTCCCAGTATGACCCCCCCCTCCACCCCTCTCCCCAGTATGCCACACAAACTGGGCCTCACACCGTCCTGGGGGGCAGCTTCTGTTTGTAGATCCCAGCCAGAGTTCTGGCAGCGCTCTGGATCATGTGGCGCTGGCTGGTCCCCGTCACCGCCTGGTGCCAGTCCATCCTGTTGATGTTGGGGACGCTGCGCTCCAGAACCTCCCCCACAGTGACCAGCAGGCCGGACCAGCGCAGACTGTAGTCAGGGGGGGTCAGGCCCTGAGCCTGTGGGGGGACAACAGGGGGACAGGGTTAGTGAGGGTTAAAGAGGAAGGTCAACCAGAGGCTGACAGATGTTTTTTTTTTTTTTTGGGGGGGGCAGCCCCATCACTCTTCAACTAAACGTGTTTAATTTGACTTTTATTTTCTTGCAGAAAGCACAAACCTGATTTTATTACGATTTAACATTCGTCTAATCAGCTTCATGTCGTTTGTTCACATAAATCCATTTCTGCATTTCAGGCCTGCAGCATGATCCAAAGAAAAGGTTACAGAGAAAAAAGATCCTTTTGGTTTTTAAAGGAAGTCAAAGAGGAAAATAATGTAATTTCAAACAGGTGATTGTAATGATGTTATCTGAAGTTATCCATGAAAGCCTGAGGAGCAAATGTGATCAACAAGTGTGCAAGAAAGTCATTTAAAAGAAATAATGGAGGCAGTTTGCACATTTAAAAGGAAGAGTCATTTTCCCTTTTTTTTTTCTTGTATTTTAATTCTTGTATTTGTAGTTCTAGATAATTTAAAAAAACAGTTATATAGTTGGTTATATACACTGTTAAATTCAGTCGCTGGGACTTCAGGAGAACGTTTTTGTTGGGTGACACAAAGGCTTAAAGGTTTAGAAGTGGTTTAGTGGGTACCTGCTGGATGAGTTGAAGGTCCAGAGGAGTCGCCTGGGTGAAGACCTCGATGCGGATGTCGTAACAGGGGTCCTCCAAGATCAGACAGCCGATGTCGAACCACCTGGAGACGACGAGAGGACTCGAAGTCAGTACTCTCCATTTTGTGCTTGTCTCTTAATAACAACGAGGTGACAGTAGTTCCGTCAGATGTTTGCTTCTTACTTGTCAGGAAACAGCTCAGCGATGAAGTTCTCCACAGAGACCACCGGCTGCTTCTCGTGGATCACGCCGGCTCGACGAAGGCCGTCGATCCGCTCCTGGGCGCCCTGCAGACACAATCACACACTGCTGTTCAGAGCTGAACCCAAGAGGATTTTCATTTCCAAACTTCCAAACTTTCCAACATTTGTCCGCCTGTTATGAAGGTAAACATTCAAAGATCTAAAAGCAGGCCGTTGCCACCAATGAGAAGCTCTATGACTACATTCCCGTTGGAGGATCAGACGTGAACGCACCTTGACACCTGCTGCGTAGCCCACAGGCTGAGGGGCGATGTTGGACTGACCGGGCTCTCCAGTCACCATCGCCATCCCAAACACCCCCTGGAAGGCATCTCTGATGGCCTCCACGTTCATCTCCTTATCTGATGCCACCACAATGTCGATGTCACCTCCAGACTCTGGACAGGAACCACAGAAAGCAGAACCAAAGACATTTGAACATTCAGCTTCCACCTCAGCGTGACGCCGTGATGAGGAGACAGCAGGTGGACTCACTGATGTACGGCGCCATGCCGGGGTCCAGGGTGGTGATCATGGACTCCACCGAGTGTTTGGTTTTATCCAGAACCGTCTTCACCACAGCGTTACCAGCGACTCCCTGAGGACAAGTAGGACACGAATGCAGGAGGTGAAATGACCGCTTCTAAGACCAGAACCAGTCACCACAACCTCGCTGGGCCTGACTGGAAGCCGCTTCACATGAGTTACAGATCCTCTGAGGCGCAGATGTGCAGTCCTGAGCATGACTGATCCCTGAGCTGGACAGCTGATGTCGTCTCTGTTCCCTCTTTTGATCTTTTTTTTTGTGTTTGTTTAAAAGTAAACTAATTAATCTGATCACAGTGGGTCTTAGCCCTGATTAATGGTTCTACGCAGCCTACAAACAGGACCAGTACTCCACTAGGTGGCAGTGTTTTTTTTATTCTTTATTTTCTGCAGCACCAGAGCTTCCTTTTCTTGACTTCCTTTATGCACCTCTGACATGATAACGGTACATGTTAGCATATCTTATAAATTACCTTTACAGACGCCACAGCAAAATATCTTTCTACAAAGCTTGACAAAGAAGAAGAAGTCAGGGAAAAAAGCTGAAGGAAATACAACGCGGAGATACATTTGTGGGCAGGTGAACATCAGGTTCTCACAAATACAGAAGATCAGAACTTTAAAAAGCCTAAGAGTAATTTCCAGTCAGATTAAGTTGAGTGATCTCCAGGCCAATCACGTTCAAATTCAAATTCTACCGTCTAAAAACAACACGGGGGCTCGACTCAGGTTCACCGTACTGCATCTGAACAAACAAGACTTGTGGAACAACGTGGACAGATCAGACCAAACTGGGTTGTCTTTACTAACCAGCATCGTGCAGAAATAGTGGATACGTGATGATTTAAGCTTCTTTGTAGCTGCTGAACACCTCGGTACGCCACAATACTCGAGAAATATCATCTAAAGCTTGTTTGAAATCTGGTCCTGAAACAGAACAACAATCTGAAGCAAACCAAATCATATTTAAGGTAAAATCCCTCCGTGCTAATGTGAGAGATTGATAAAGGAAACAACTGACTCTGCTGATGATGATTTGTTTTCTTTTTGGCTTCACTTGTTAAGAAAAGTAATAAAAATAATGATGGTTGCAGTGTAAAACGTTCCATATTATTGTTCAGCTGAAGCTGCATTTGCTTCATACAAAGACCACCTGACCTCTGCCTTCAACGTGGTTTAACCAACATTTAAAAAAGCGTTCTGACCTTGAAAAAGCCCCAGATGCCTCCTCCAGAGTTGACCTCTCCAGTCGCTCGGGGGTCTTCATGCTCCTCAGGGAAAGTGATGGGAGACCCAGAATCCAGTCCTCCTGTCATGGTTGGCTGCTGAACCAAGGTGTTCGACACCACACCTGCAAGAATTCAACTTAGTCAATCAATCCAGTACAGACCAACAGGAAACAGAAAACGCACCAACTTTCAGCTGTAAAGAAGTCGCTTCCTCTTTCTGCAGAAAACTTCACAGGTCAAAGTTAGAGATGCAGAAACGTAAAATTTTTATTTAAATTAAAGTTGTTGTCAACTCAAACCTTATTGTTATTCAGCATTTCTCGTTTCTGCAGCCAGACATGACAGCAAAATGTCACAAACAAGTCTTTGCTTTAGTGCAAAATAAATAAATAACACTGTTGCTCAAATCTGCAACCCTGACTGGTAACTGACCCGATAACTGACCTGGTAACCGACTTGGTAACTGACCTGGTAACCAACCTGGTAACTGACCTGATAATTGACTTGGTAACTGACCTGATAATTGACTTGGTAACTGACCTGGTAACCGACCAGGTAACTGACCCGATAACTGACCTGGTAACCGACTTGGTAACTGACCTGGTAATTGACCTGATAACCGACTTGGTAACTGACCTTGGTAACTATCAAGTCGGTTACCAGGATAACTGACCTGGTAACCGACTTGGTAACTGACCTGGTAATTGACCTGATAACCGACTTGGTAACTGACCTGGTAACCAACCTGGTAACTGACCTGATAACTGGCCTGGTAACCGACTTGGTAACTGACCTGGTAATTGACCTGATAACCGACTTGGTAACCAACCTGGTAACTGACCTGATAACTGGCCTGGTAACCGACTTGGTAACTGACCTAGTAATTGACCTGATAACCGACTTGGTAACTGACCTGGTAACCAACCTGATAACTGCCCTGGTAACTAACTTGGTAACTGACCTGGTAATTGACTTGGTAACTGACCTGGTAACTGACTTGGTAACTGACCTGGTAACTGATTTGGTAATTGACCTGATAACTTACCTGGTAAGTGACCTGATAATTGACGTGGTAACTGACCTGGTAACCGACCTGGTAACTGACCTGATAATTGACGTGGTAACTGACCTGATAATTGACGTGGTAACTGACCTGGTAACCAACCTGGTAACTAACCTGATAACTGACCAGGTAACTGACCTGGTAACCGACCAGGTAACTGACCTGGAATGGCCGCTGGACTGGAGAATGTAGGCATCAGTGGCGTCTGTGGAGTTCGACCGGCATGGCCACGTGTGATGTCATAGCCAGCGCTCATGGAGAAGGCGGAGACAGGAGGGCCTGCGGGGGGCACCGACATGCCGGCTGCTGGAGGGGTGCTGATGGAGGAGGCCAGGTGGGGGAACGAGGGGGAGGCAGAGGGAGGGAAGGGAGAGCTGCTGGTCAGAGGTGAGACGAGGGTGGAGGCGGGAGGAGGTGGCTGGGAGGGGAGGAAGGGAGGCACGCCCAGGGGGCTGCTGAAGGCAGGAGGGGCGGGGCCAGAGGGGAGAGGGGCGGGGACTGTGGATAAACCAATGGAGACGGAGCTGCTGACCGGACCAGACAGACCTGAAGGAGCAGAACTGAAGTCAGAATCCATTCATGTAAACGTAAACGCCTCATCAACATCATAATTAGGGCTGCCACTAACGATCAATCCATCTATCCATTATTTTTTTAAATGAATCTAACGATTATTTTTTTCTACTTCTGGATTTGTCAATCTGTTAAATGTCAACAAATAATAACACATTTTACCACTCTCAAAATGTACTTTTAAATGTTGACAAAAACAACAAATTCAAACATTAAACAAAAGTATCTCAGGGCTCCATTTGGTTTATGCAAAACAATCTCCATAAGTATGACATCACTTATTCACAGAACCTGTTTAAGACGTTTTAAGACAATTTTAATGTAAATTCTACCTTACAGAACCAGTAGAAGTTTCATTCAACGCATGCCATTGTCAGTCAAATCTCCCCGTGGTTTCATGGTTTGACTTTGACATGGGTCACCAGTCTACAACATGAAGAAGTAAAACCTGGACCCCTCACATGGCTCATGACTCACCAGCAGTGCTCGGTGGGCTGATGGCGGACGTCACCGTCAGCGGGGCTGGGGTGGTGGGAGGGGTCGTCTCGATGCCGCTTTCTTCCATCATCTTCTCAGCTGTGGACCCAAACTTCAGCCCAGAATACGACTGCAAGAAAGTGTATAAGAGTCAGAAGCGGCAATCAAGAGAACAGGAGACGAACAGCTGTGGTCCAGTTCACACCAGGTCAGACTGTCTTTCAACCAGCTAGCAGAATCCAGACATAAAAATATGAAATTTTCGTTTTAGACATCACATCGTGTTGACTCGCTCCAAATTATTACATCGTAATAATGTCTTATTGTTAGACTTCCATCCGGTGGTTACTACTGACTGGTTCCAGGTGGAGGTGGGACAGCATCAAGGGTCGGCTCTGACTGAGCCCCTTCTGGTTGCTATGGTGATAGACAGGCTGATAGATAAGGTTAGACAGGGCTCTCCATGGACTATGATGTTTGCAGATGACACTCTGATCTGTAGTGAGAGCAGGGAGAGAGGTGGAGGGACGTCTGGAGATGTGGAGAAACATTTGGAAAGGTGAAGAAACATCTTAAGAGGTGGAGGGACATCTGGAGAGGTGGTGGGAGGACTGGCTCCTTCCAGACCGGGAAAGCAGCGGTTCTACCGACAACAACGACCAGAACTCCCGCTGGCTCCAGTCCAACAGCTTCGATACCACCTGCTCAGGTATCACAGCCAGTCCGTGACATCAGTTGCCTAACGGTCGAGGGGGTCCGCGCGTGCTCGTCTGAACTCCAGCAGGAGCACGGTAAAACCCGATAAGAAGCCGCACGTGCGACTTCAGTCGACAACAACCGAGAAAAAGCGGTTTCTACGTGTTTTAGTGGCGGTAAACGTGAATCACCTGCTACCAGAAAATCTCACCTGTCACCTGCGGCTCCGCTCTCCATCAACAACAAGACCACCGACAACTCGTGATGACGTAGCCGCTGCCACGTCTGCTCAGCCGTGACTCCTCCCACTACCGGCTGAGAGCGGTGCTGCATTCGAGGGGAGCCGAGAGCTCGGAATTTCTACTTTCCCTCACCAAAACAAAGAAAACGTGACAACTGTAGTATTGTCTCAGCAGAATTAAACGTCTCCCAAACATCGTTAACAAAAAATTAAAGTGGACTTTTTTTCGTTAATTGTTTAACTGAAGTGAACTCCTTTGCTGGTGTTTGCTAATTAAAGCACTTTTTAACCAACATCACACTGGATGAGAACGATTTTCAGTTAATTCGACCAACTTCACACTTCCAAGTACCGCGAACGCAACACAACGAGTTACACGACGAGCACACGCGACATGTATGGCATGACAAGTGGGCCAAAACAATTTTTACTCAAAGAAACTTTTATATACAGAAACTAATAAATAATTAATGTGTCCATGTGTAGCAGCAAGTGATTAAAGTGGCAGTACCTTTTAAAATTGGCCACGTAGAGTGGTATATGAAGATAAGAAACATTTAAGACGAAAAAAAGTTTTAAATCGGATTATTTAAAAAAAAAAAAAATTAAGATGAAAAGACTTTTTAAAAGGGGAGGGAAACTTCTTCTGAGCTCCTCTCCATATCCTTCTCTCATTTTGTCATGTGTTATCTATAAATCACAACACATACACAGTAAAATTGTAAATGATACCTGGAGAGCTCAGATCTACTGTGCACCTCCATGTGTGAATCCCCGATTCATGTTTTTGAACTGTAGGGGAAACCAGAGCCCCTAGAAAAACCCATGCACACACAGAGAGAACAGCTAATCTTAGTTCAAAAACAGGTTTTGATAGACGGTTAAAGTCACTCAATGTAACAGTATAAGCTCTGACCACATAAGGACAGTGTGTCACAAGAAAGAAGATGTGTTCGTCCCTGGAGTTACACTCAAATGCCAACATCCACTTCTTTGTTTCCACCTACACTTTTTGGTCTCTTTTTAAAGTTAGACTTCACGTCCCTGACAACTGTATGACGAGTTCTTCTTCTCCTGCCTGTAACTGACACCTCCAAAGAAGTACACCCCTAGTGGGACAAAGTGGTATTACTTGATGTGCTGGGCACTCATTAGCAGTTTGGTCAGTGGCTCTGTGCCAACACAGCACAGCTACATTATACGCCATCATGTGGTCAGAAGTGATATTGATACTGAGTGTCTTTAACGTGAAATGAGGATATATTAAGCGTTCCTCACAGAAAACAAATACAGTTCATGAAGTGGATCATGGGTAATTCTAGTGGCAGGGGCCTCCAGGCATTTGCCTCAGCTGAAATCTGATTGGCCACCTTAAGAGCCCCCGTCCTTTTCACAGTCTGTCCTTTGTTCAAAAATGATTATCTGATTACTGGTGGATACATGTCCTTGCCAATTAGGAACGTCCACCTTAAATAAATGTCAGAAGAAGAGGGTTTAAATAATACAACATCAAAAGGAGGACTTGAGACAAGACTAAATCTGACCATATATGCCTGAATTTATTGGTGAGTCACAGATGCTGGTGTTGATTTTAGTCTAAATGTGAAAGAACATTAACTGAACTGTAATCGTTTACAGTAGCTTCAGTCTGATCAACTTTAAATTAAGAAGCAGCAGCTTGCTATTATGAGTTCATGTGCGAATGTTTGACTGTCAGGAGCTGCTCACATGCTGCAGTTTTTTCAAGGACTTTGTCTATGAACAGTAAATATAAATGTTAAACTGGTTCGAGTTTACTGTCAGGTTTTTTTTTATTACACAAACTGTTTCAACAAGGTGCGGCTGCTGAAATGTACAAACTCCTTTAGAAGGGGAAAAAGGGATCGAGGTGTTCGAGGGTGTTGGACAAACTGCTCTTTCACAACATCAAGACATCAGAGCTGGTGGACAACTTTGTGGACTGGAGTGGCAGGAAGCAGCTCCTCTAAAACATGAAGAGGCTGTGGTGTTCTGGGGGAGCAGCAGCTCCAGACTCCAACAAACTGACCACAAGACTCAGAGAAAAATAAAAAAAATCATCTGGCACAACCTGAAGACAAGATGTCTCTGGATAAGCTGCTCTCCATCGTGGGCCATCCGTCCCATCCGGTACCTCCCACTGGAGGAGCAGCAGTCACAGAGAACCTTTCAGATCATTCCTCCATTCAACAGTAACTCTTTATAGTAATTCACCCTCCAAACTACACTACTGCCCACATCTTGAAACTTGTCTTTTCATCCATTCTCTAATTTGCATTACACCCTGTATATATACCATTGATGACTAAATAACTTAACTATTTCACTAATGTGAACAGTTTAAACCATTTTCTGTTTTATATAGATGTTTTATATGTTTTTATGTCTGCTGCTGTGATAAAACATCAACAACAAACCATCCATCCATCTATACACATAAACATGAACACGTCATCTCTTTATTTTCTGTTTTTCTTTCCATCAGCAAATGAACAGATACGTCTGATAAAATATTCATATTTGTTGTTATATTCATGTTATATTCATGTTATTTCCATAAGTACGAAAAAAATCAGTTACACTGACGGAACAAGAAATAAAAAAAAATCTGTTCTAAATGTTTACAACAATAATAAAAATTCAACTGCATTAAAATGTTAAAGTTTAAATATTCTAATTTTTGTTGGAATGTTAAAATAATTAGTCCCTGACATTCTGAGGTTTAATTTATGCCGTCTTTTGTTCTATACATCCCTTCTTTAATTTAAAAAAAACAGTTGCCACTTTTGTAATATATTTATTTACCATCTAAAATTTCTCTACATCTTTATTTATTTTACCACAAAAAAGTTAGGATGTTTTTTATACAAAAATTGGAACATTTTGAGCAGCAGTTCTCTAATACGTTGTTAAAGGTTATTAATAACTCATTAGTTAACTTCCTTTTATCATCCGGAGACAGAAGACGTCAGAATGAAGCTGCTCAACCCTGCAGGACGGACATTTTCAAATGTCTACTAACGTTTATGTGTCTCTTTCATCATCAGTCTGAACTGCAGTCTCATGGAAACAGCAGCAGCCGCAGACCTGATCATGTGACCAGCTCCTCACGGGAATCACACCTTCTACCTGCATCACACAATCTGTCAAAAAGACTGTTTAAATCAGAGGTATCAAACCGTTTCATCCTGGGCCACATCATCATCATCACCATGGTTACCATTAAAAGGGCCACATCATCATCATCACCATGGTTACCATTAAAGGGCCACATCATCATCATCACCATGGTTACCATTAAAAGGGCCACATCATCATCACTATGGTTACCATTAAAGGGCTACATCATCATCACCATGGTTACCATTAAAGGGCCACATCATCATCACCATGGTTACCATTAAAGGGCCACATCATCATCACCATGGTTACCATTAAAGGGCTGGTTATTCTTTACTTTCTCAACCAGCTCATTGAAAAAAGTGAATGTTTGTCATAAAAATAATCAGATTTTGTTACTTTTTTTGTTAAAAAAAAATGTTATATAATTTCAGAATATCACGTTTTTCCCATTTAAAAAAAGTGCATTTTTGTTCATAAATTCTTAAATTTCACAAAAATCACATCCTTTATCATAACATTGAGGCTTTTGTACTAAAATCACAAATAAAAAAAGTTCACTTATTTTTGTAAAACAAAAACAAAAAAACAAAACAAAACAGGACATTCTGTTGAAAAAATCTAGACTTTTGACATAAAATCACAAGTTTTAAAATAGCAAACTTTTCTATAATTTCAACTTGATGTCCTAAGATGATGACCTAATTTATATTTTGAATAAAGTAAATTGTACAAAAATCAAGAGTTCTGACAAACAGCATATATTTGTTGTAAAGTCGTTTTCCTAAATCCTGACTTTCTAACATAAACCTGCTGCTCCACCTCAGTTATTCCTCTTTTTGATGTCGGAACTGAATCAAACGTTTCCTCAGAAATGTTCCAGTTAGAAGATCATGATCGTCTTTAAACGCTCTCACATGTGGTTTAAAGCGTTTGAGCTGCAGCTTCTGCTATCTGCTGACTAGAAACCAGCGTTTTGTGCTGTGCTGCAGCCTCTTAAACAACAGCGACGGTGGAGACGGTGTCCTCTGGTGTCCTCAGGTGAAGGAAAGTATCACATTTTCTTTCGTACTGGACTTATCGTAATTTACAGTCGAATATCACAGACTTTGAAGTTCTCTTTCTTTCTCTTTCTCTGTCACGGCTCAATGATATGTGATGGAAGTGAACCTCAAGTGGACGTAACATGAACAAAAAGCAGCAGGTCTTCAAAGGCGGATCTTTCCAGATATGATGTCCTGGTACAGAGCTGCAGTCAGAGGGATGAATTCCTCCTCAGAGACGTCGAGGAAGTACAGAGGATCAGGACTGACATCAGGATTAAAACCCTCCTGGACCAGCCTCAGCTTCTGCTGCTTGAATGTCTCCGTCACATCCAGAGAGGTCTGAAAACACAGATCAGCAGTATCAGCTGTGTCTCTACAACGCGTGGACGTCTAAGAGCCTCTGTGGGACTCACCTGTACTCTGAGGAAGCGAGGCCAGGCGTATGAAGGAAGCGTTTCCACTAAGTGGTCGTAGAGTTTTCGCCCATCCAACCAGAGACCCTGTTTTAAAACAACAGCAGCCATTCCTGCTCGGCCTTCATGTCCTGCACGCACACATGGACAGGAGGAATGTCTCTGAGTCATTCTGGGGCTTCGTGATTAAGACAGATGCACAGACGTACTAAAAAATATGACAGATGATGAGAAAACAACTGAAATGGGGTTCATGTCTGCAAAGAAACACTCAGCTAGTACAAACCTGATCATCCTAAATGATACAGGATTCAGGAGTCCAAATAACGTGGTTTAAGTGTGTCTGGATTTGAACCATGTGTGTATAACGAGGTTTAATGTTCATGTTTTGAATGTAAATACTTTGTGAAAAATGGACTTTCTGGTAAATAAGCAGATACAAATGAAATGAAGGTGAAGTTAGCTAACTAGCTTCGGGGTTTAAATGATGTGCTACTCTTCTGTAGCGTGCTGTTATCTGAGTTGACTGCTGACACATCTTGTAACCAGTACATGTTCTGCTTTTATTCAGAATAAATGGTAAACAAGACTTTAACGCAGAGTCGAAGGGTTATTTGAACCAGGTGGTTGTACTCTGGTGTGCGGTCCAGCCAGGGGTCACATCCGCCTCTCTGAGTCTCTTATTCTGGTTTCACACTGTACAATCTTTAGTCTTATAAGATGAATTCAAATCACATTACAAACGTAAAACTGCTGTAACCTGAGATGCTAATTAAGAGAGCTAAAGTCATGAGATATGTGATGGTTTACAGTTAACTGAATGCCTTTTTAGATAAAAATAAGAAACCACACTGAGGTTTTCAGTCTGGGTCTGTCGAGGGTTTTTAAGGACATCCTCCTAGCTACAGACTGGAGGGGGGAGACTATGTACTCCAAGTTCTTTTAGCCATAAGAGCTGCCCTTGATACAGTGGATCACAGTATTTTATCATCTCCTTTATCTTGTTGTGTAGGCATTCGTGGCAGAAGAGAGATCACACCTGGTTCAGAGATCTTTCAGTGTTGGTCTAAATTAATTCATGTCCTCCTCTGCACATTTGGCATGTGGCGTCCCGCAGGGGTCAATACTTGGACCTCTGCTATTTTCTTCCTACTTGCTGTGCTGCCCCTTGATTTCATTTTCAGAAAGCACAAAATTGCTTTTCCATTGTTTCGCAGATGACAGTTAGTCTATAAAACGTCTATAAAACAGGAGAACGCCTTCTCCATACGAGTGTCTGGAGGACCTGAAAGGCTGGATGGCTCTACACCTTTGTTTACATTTTGATGAAAATAAGACAGAAGTGATTGTTTTTGGTCCTGGTGTCACCATTGGATCTTCACCTGTTGATTTACCCTCGAGGACAGAATGAAAAGTTTATCACTTCAAACCTGGGTTTCAGTCTGGTGGTCAGATCAGAGTTCATTTTAAAATCCTTTTATTTTTTTATTTTTTTAATCTTTAATTACTTTTGCCCCTGTTTTTAAAGTGCTTTATAAATAAAGTTGGATGGCATGTAATGTAAAATGTCATACCTTACAAACTTATTTCAAAATTCACTGTTTCACACCAACGAGCGACATAAATCACAGCAATGCTGAGACTCCACAGACCTGGTATGGAGACCCCATAGATGCTGGCCTCTTGGACAAAGTCGAGAAGACCAACCACCTCTGACACCTCTGTGGTGGACACGTTCTCTCCTTTCCACCTAATAAAGATCAGATTTGGCGGAGTTAAAAAAACAACAACAGAAGGAGCCACGCTTCAGCTCATCGTCTTTTGTAGTTGAGCTGTCTCCAGAGAAAAGTTTCGCTGGAAAATTACCGTCATGTCCAAGCTGACTTGACATATAGTGAAGGGTTCCTACTTTAAACGAGAAAAGGCTGTTCCTGTCAAACAGCAGTGAGAATGTTTATCTGCTGAATAATCCACCAGAACATGCTGAAGAAAGTGGAATAATTAGCTGAAAAAGACAAGTTCAAATATTAGCTGAAGTGATTTCAAGATAGAAAGACAATAGTTGAAAGATTGGACCATTTTGAAAAAAGTCTGAAAGTTAGAGCAATAGCTGAAGAGTCTGAAGTGGAAGAATAACTGACTAAAGGATTTGAAGGAGAAAAGAAAAAGGCCTTGAAATTTTCACTTGTAATGTACATCACAGCTAAACATGAATGTTTCACTGAACTGCAAACGAGCAAAACTGACAGCTAAAGATCATTTAACCTAAAGACAAAAATAAAAAAGAATTCTTGAAAGACCAGAGGTGAAATAAATTAGCAGATCACAGTGCTTATGTGCTGAATAATGCTCCAGAAGATGCTGAAGAAAGTGAGACACTATAAAAAATAGAAACAACTAGCTGAAGGACACGTTAAAATGTGACTGGAAGTAATCTGAAAGTTAAAGAGCAATAGTATAATATTAATATAGTAAAATATTACTTTAATCATAGTATTAGTTTAATCATAGAATAAGGTTAGTATAAAATTAGTTTAGTTTAATCATGGTATATTAGTTTAATCAAAGTATAATAATAATATAATAGTTTAATCATGATATATCTTAGTATGACTAATCATTGTATAATATTAGTTTAATCATAGTATTAGTTTAAACATAGCATAAGATTAGTATAATCATAGTATAATATAAGATTAATCATGGTATAATATTAGTATATGAATGTAATTTTAATATTAGTTTAATCGTAACATAATATTTGCATAATCATAGTATAATATTAGTTTAAACATGGTATAATAGTATAACCATAGTATTTGTATAATATTAATATAATTGTAGTCTAATATTAGTGTAATCAGAACCGTGAATGGCACGAGGGACTCAGGAACCCCCCGATGCCTTTAATTTTACATCGAGCCACACATGAGCTATTTTAAAACATGAACCTTGTGTGGCCTCCTTCATTGTTCAGGCTGAAAATTAACATTAAGGTCAGTGGAGAGATTTGAAACCTTTCTTTGACGCTGAAGGTCATAGCTCAAATTCTACAAGTCGAACTGCTTTGGTAGTTACGTTAGCTGGAAGAGGACAGATTTACCTACGTTTTAAGATATAATTTGTATATGAAAGTTGAAGGATGTGGAAGTAAACTGAAGGAGTTTGATTGATGATTTTTTGAATTAAGAAATTTTCCTGAAGTCTTGAGACCCGTTTACAGGTTGAATGTTTTTTCTAGCTGAATGTATGCTGAAGTAGGAAGCTTTGAAAGAACTGAAAGGTTTTAAAGGATCCTCCATTCATTTCAATGAGAGCAAAAAAAAAAAATCAGTTAGATATAGAATCAATCTCCAGAAGAAGCTGATTTAATACCTTACTTATTGAAATTGGTTGAGGAATACTTAATAAAAATGAGAAACAGGAAAACAAGAGTGAGAATGCTTTGAAGCAATCTGACCACCACAGTTTAACCAAAGAACAATAAAGTCTGTCAGACTTTCTGCTGGTTCTTGGACTCTGTTGCTTAAAAAAAAAAAAAAAAAAAAAAAAAAAAAAAGTGAATTTCTTTCAACTCTGACCTTCCCCTCACTTTTAACAAAATTGAGCCTTTTCTACAAAAATAAAAAAATTGTTCTTGTATAAATTGCAAAAAAGGGAAATTTGGTGTATTTTTGGTGTATGTTGGTGATTTTCCTACTAAAACCACATTTTTACTTGTAAAATCACAAATTAAAAGATAAAATTGACTTTTTTGGAGAAAAAAAAGAACAAATTTTGCTGTAAAATTTCTAATTTTGCTACATCAAGACTTGTTTTGCTCCAACAACCAAGACTTTTCATCACACAATCACAAATCTTACAAAAATGTGACTTTTTAACAGGAAATGCTAACTTTTTGTTAGAAAATATCAACTGTAGGTAACATTTTTATACAGAATTACAAGCCTTTTCAAGTCTGTCCTAAAATCACAAATCGCTATTTTAAAAATGTTAATTTTGACAATTTGCTGTAAAATCTGTTTATTAAATGTCTCATTTTAAGAATTCTAGGCAAGTTATTATTTCTTACCCCACTGGCTTAATATGAGACAGTTTGTCTAGATTTGGGAATATTAGGCTTATTTTATAGAAGGGCTGTTTTTGCAGCACTGCTCAAAATGACTGATCCGTCCTCCGACTCCGATTGTTGTGGGAACAGTGAAGTTTAAATTATTCACAGAGAAATGCCACCTGAACGTGTCTCCCATGCGGTCTCTGAAGTACAGGAAGTCCCTGCGATCGCGGAGCAGCAGGTCTCCTGTGTTGAAGTAGACGTCCCCAGCTTTGAAGACATCCCTGAGCAGCTTCTTCTCAGACTGCACCTTGTTCCCAGCGTAGCCCAGGAACTGGTTCCCCACATTCAGGGGGGTCACCAGGATCCCCGGCTCTCCTGAGCACAGAAAAGGCAGGTGACTTACCTGACGCATGTTCGTCTGCCCACTGAAGCAGGAGCTTTACTTCAGCAGAACAGCCATTTATTTACCCGTTTGTGCCCGGATGCATCTTCCAGAGTTTGTTCGGACCGGCTCACAAGTTGCTGGGTCGTATCTCAGCAGCTCAAAGGGAACAGAGAGCTGGAAAAGGACGAACGACAGAAACATTTCCGTCTTACTGATGTCTAATTAGCTTAAATAAGTAAAACCATTACAAAATGCATGAAAGATTATTATACTGCTTCATTCCCACTGAATCCTGGATAACATGTGGCCTAAACCTCATTGCCAAAGTACTTCAGTACAGTCTATTTCATCCTGAGCCACATCATCACCATGGCTACCATTAAAGGGCCAGTTACTCTTTCTCAACCAGCTATATTGTCAGAAATAAATGTGAATTTTTATCATAAACTCTCAAATTTCACAAAATTTGTGACATTCATCATAAAATTGAAGCTTTTGTACTAAAATAACATTTTTTCATATACTGTATAAGTGGTAAATTAATTTTTTTTTCACATTTTTCGTAAAAAAAAATTAAGTTTGCTGTAAAATGGCAAATTTAGCAATTTCACAAAAAGTGATTTTTTTTTTCCGTCATAAAATCTCTAATTTTACAAAATTGAGAATTTTCTTGTCGAAGCACAAAGGGAAAAAAAAGCTTTGTTTTTGTAAAAATAGCAAAAGAAAAGTATATGTATATGTAAAACTGTGATAAAAGTTGCAATTTTTGTGAAATTTGATATTTTATTTAAAAAAAAAAAGAAATTTCATGAAAAAAAGTACAAAATTCACCATTTTACATTTTGTTCTTATGAAGAAAATTTTTTTTTTTTAAAAGAACACATTTGCAATATTTGCAACTTTTATGTTAAAAGTGGAAATTCTGTGACATTTAACATTTTATAAAAAAAATTCACTTTTTTTCCTTCTGTTTTTTAATGACCGACTCCAGGAATGAGCGGAATATCTGACAACATAGCTGGGTGAGAAAGTAAATAATAACCGTCCCTTTAATGGTAACCGTGGTGATGATGTGGCCCAGGATGAGTTTGACACCCTTGCTTTAGGTTCTTATAAGGAACAAAACTAAAACTGACTTGAAGTTCACATGAAAGTGTGCAGAGACTCGATCGCTGACCTTGTTGAAGTAACTCGCACGTCCAATCGGGCCGACCTCATCGGTGTAGTTGAGGAAGCCGACGCTGGTCTCAGTCATGCCGTAACCTTCTCTAATGTCACTTATACCAAAACGATCCTTAAACTTCCTCCATATATCCAATCTGAGGCCACTTCCTGCTGCCAGGCGAACGCGGTGAGCTTTCTCCTCTGGAACCTGGAGGCAGGAAACTGCCCTTAAAACAGTGTCAAAGCAGCATTTCACGTCAATAATTTTCATTGTGTTAGAAAAAAAAAAGATTATATCCCTAACTGAGACTGAAAGTAAAGATGTGAAGCATCTTGAGTTTCATGAACTTTATACTCTATACAACAACACAAACCACACTGCTTCATCATCATCATCATCATCATCATAATTAATTAGAGCACAGAGGCATTGTGAGAACCACAAAGTAAACCGTTACTGCGGTTACTGCGACGCACCAGCACTCAGCGGTACTGTAGTCAGACAAACGAGTATTCAGATGTTTTTCTTGGAAGGAATGAGCACCGTGGTCTCTGGTCCAAAGAGGAAAAGACGAGGAGGATCCAGACTTGTTCTCAACGACTCCAAAAGTCCGGTTCTGCTAAAAAGCCCATCTGTGATGGCAGCATATTTGTATTTGTTTAACCAGTCAACAAAAAATAAAACCTTTGTGCACACAAAGACATAGCTGAAGAAGAACAGGGTACTGGTACCGAACCAGCCTGCAGACCCTCCAGATGGTGTGCGGAGGATTTGTGGAACAACTTAAGGTGTTTTGGCAGGAAGAATGGGACAAGAAAACACCTGAGTCGCTTGGTTTCCTCCATACCAGAACAGTTTCAGTGTTGGTAAACTCTTTACTGTCCAGCATGTTTTTGGGACGTGTTACAGGCCTGAAATGCAAAAGTGAATGTACACGTACATTTACATTTACAAATGAAATGGAAAATTTGTACTGTTTGCAAGAAAATAACTTTGCTGCATTGTCTTTATGTTCCCAGGTTTTACTGGTTTGGAGTTGTACACCAGTAACTGCTGAGCAGTTTACAAAAAGATGACAGCTACATTTATGAAACGTCTTAGATGTGGTGGGTCCTACCGTGGGGTGGTTGAGCAGGTATCGACAGAGCTCGCCAATGTACTGCACCACGGTCACTTCGTGTTTCAGACAGTCCTTCCAAAACTGACTGGCAGAGAACTTCTTCTTCAACACGCACGTTGCACCTACGATCCAGAGAAGACGTGGAGGTGATGTCACTACATCAGTGTCGGTGTGAAGCATTTGAACAGTAGTTTGAGCTGCAGTGAGTCATTTCCCTTCTTTGTTTCAGCTTTTCCTCTTTTTAGGTGAGAGTGTAAGACTTCCTACAGCGTAACGGGGATCTCTTTCACCACGGTGGCTTCCCTTGTGGCCTCCTTCTGAATATAAAGGCCCGGTCTTCAGGATGCTGGGTACGACTCTAAGGTCTGGGATATACTTGTAGTTCACGTCTGTTTGCGTACATAACCAACTGCGTTGTGTATGTTTCTTGCTTCCGTTCTATGCTGCAGTACATGTAATACCGGGGGTCTCCACTTGGGGGCAGAAGGCAGAGCCAGAGTCAATAATACAACCATATAAAAGAAGTTTTTTTTTTGCTGCAGTCACAGTCAGATACAACAACACCAGCATCATTAGAGAAGTTTTGTTAGACCATAAAATAAATGTCGTCAGGACAGGAGTTTATTTGTCTCATTTTATCAATGTAGCAAACTGACGAGAAACAGAACAGTATTTCGCAATGTTTGGTGACTTGTTACATCAGGCTGCCGCTGTAGTTCAACACAACCAACACCCTGCAGCTAGTGGTTTAGTATAAAGATTGTAAATGCAGGTCCCCTGTGCAGCCTAGTGGTTTAAGGAGGCGTCCCATGTACAGAGGAACAGTCGTCCTGCAGCAGTTCAACTCCCGACTCGCGACCCTCTGCTGCGTGTCCTCCCCTATCTCCTCTCTGCCCCACTCTCCTGTCTCCTAACTGAAAATACTGCCAAAAAAGCAAAAGTAAATAAATAAGTAAAGATTGTAACTGCATAAGTGGTCAACTTCGAGTCAACCGCTGCTCTGACCTACACTAGCGTCGAGTGTTCAAGTGGGTACTGCATCTCATGCACAGGTCACATATGTGACATGCACGAGCAACGTGCCAAACGAATGCAGGGTACTCGTGTGAGCAACGATGTGTCCGCATATGCTTTGCCAACGGCAAGTGTATTCCAGGACTTATACTTCTGTGTCAAAGCAACACCGTAGCTACGCTGTAGGTGTCAACATTATGGCGTAGGCTGCAGCGTAGCCTGGCATGCAGCTCTCTCCAAATGTAACTACGTGTCACGGCGACACGATTGAAAGATTTGTTCTTCGTTTTCCAATTTCCCACCACTATTTCTTCCTTGCTGCTTTCAAGAACGATACCATATGATAGAACAATTCTTCGCTGTAACGTCAGTGAGAGCGATGGGTGTTCAACATTTATGAACTTCAACCCACTTAAAACGTGCTGGATTTACTCTGCTCCTATGTTTGAGCTACATACAGGAAGTAAACAAAAGGAAACTCGGCACTGAAACCTACAGCGATGCAGAAACAGAACTCACACTGCCACCTAGTGGTCAGTGGTGAAATTACAAAACAATGCAGACAATGAGGCAGAAGTATAAACACCAAAGACGGCAAAGTCTACGTGTATAGCTTTTGGCGCAGAAGAATAAATCAGTGTTAGGCATGACCCCTACGCCGCCTCTGGTGTTTATACTTGTACGTTATTGTTTAGCGCCGTGTGCAGCTATGACACAGCAACGGAGCAAATAAAGCAGATTTTACTTGAGTTGGAGCTGATAAATGTTGAGCATCAGCTACTTTTACAGACATTACAGCAAACTATTGTTCTACCCAACTTGAAAACAGCAAAGAAGAAATAGTGGCAGGAAATTCAAAAACGGAGAACAAATCTATAGGGATGGGAATCGAAAACCGGTTCTAGTTGAGAACAAATGCTTGAAAGTCTGGTTACACGTCACTAAAAAATACAAAAACAGGGAAACTTGCAGTACTTGCAAAGTGGATATTTGGAGGAAATTCTACCAACATGCAGCAACTAGTAATGAATGTGGCGTGTTTAATCCATTCTGGACTAGCATGACTGATTCATTGGATTTGACTTGTTTTTTTCACTGACTGACGTAGTTTTACTTTTGAGAGCTCAGCCCATATTTCCTTTTAAAAAAGGAGAATTTTAATTTCTATTAGAAAAATGTTGGACATTATTGTGGAATTGCCACATAATAATTTACGTCTTATTTTGTTCATTTCTACAGAAGAGCATTTTATTATCATTAACATTTTATTTTGGTGATGCTAATCAACCTATTTGTTGTCTAATCAGTTTCAGTCTAATCAGTTACCATCCCTATAAATCTACGAATCACATTTTCGCCATAGCTACTGTACAAGCATAACAGTGAACCAATAAGATTTATAATTTATAGTGAGTAAATAGAAGAGATGCTAAAACTTCTTTGTCTAAATGAAAAATAACCATCAGCACTGCGACAAATCCCCTAAATACTGAAACTGTTGCAGGCCAACACCTTTCCTCAAACTTCTTTTTCTAATGAAAGGACATTCTCATTTCTAATCTTGATAATCAGACTTTGATGTGAAAATGTCAAGAATGAAATATAACTTGATATATTTGTGTAAAGACAGAGCATGCACTAGACAGGTAAACATGTCATTGGACAGTCAGGGTGAAGCAAAAACCTACCGAGGTGTATGCATCCTCCAATCGCTAAGAGGGACGCAGACATGTGGTAGAGAGGAAGAGTGGTGTAGAAGATGTCATCAGACGTAGCGCCACACAGGTCAAAGAAGGCCATACTCCCGAGGGCTTTCAGGTGACCCACACGGGCAGCCTTGGGCAGACCTGGCAGAGAAGTAGTCCTGGTTCAAATGTTGTGTCAAAGCTGGATGATTCATCTCTGAATCAGGGTACGTCCACATTAGTCCATTTATATTTCAAAACTGGACCGATCTGCATCCACATGCAACTCAGAACAGATCTCTGTCCAAACTACAGCACCATAAATGAATATCACATGGTCATCCGTGCTCAATGATCAGTACTAACTGATACTGACCACAACAGAGTCAGAACTGCCCCCATGTGTTCAGAAGTGGTATTGCTGCATAGAGAACTTAATCTGAGGCTTTCAAACCCTTTTCTCTCAGGACCTGTATGACTTACAGTACAAGGACATGTTCCATTATTCTATCATTATTATTATTATTATTATTATTATTATTATGACTTACCAGAATTTCATACTTATCCTATGTAAACAGGACTTTAGCTGCACACGTGCAGAAAAGCGATTATGATTCTACAGAAACTATTAGTTTGTGATTGGTGTAATATAACTCCACCCCTACATTCATGTTAACATTCTCACTTGTATTTGATAACACTAAACGTTCTTAAATATAGGGCTGGGCAATATGACCTGAAGCAATTCAACATCACAATTAATTCAACAAGTTACATCGATTATGATTAATGGGTGATTTTTGTTTGAGTAGCGTTTTATTCTTTTAACCTTGTGGACAAGGCTTCTGCTGCAAATATGATCAGCTCTTGAAACTTGGGATATTTTTTAATAATAAAAGAATACATATCTTTGGTTTCAAAATTAAAGAAAGCATACACAGTTTCACTGCCAATGGTACGTAATAAACACGGAACAAATGAAGTATGTTGTAAATGTAGAGCACCAGCTGTCTTGACAAACGTTTCAGATAACTATCACTTTGTCCGACTTGAAACTAAATCTACCAATCATGCTGCTTGTGGTCTGCGTTGCCATGACGTGCCGTGGATGCTAGGCTACGTCGCAGAGTTCCCACCTACGTTGTAGCTGTGCCGTTTAATTGTATCCAGTCCGTTTAGTTTGAATTCGCCATGATCTTTGTGACAGAATTCAGTTCAAATCAAATCTGAAGCGTTTGCTAAAAGCATTCAGAGTGAACTCTGTTTTCTCATTCCACTTCTTCTGACAGTACTTTTGCTGCGGTTTTAGTGTCCATTATGTGATGGATGAAATAAAATTCCGTACCTGTGGTTCCTGAGGTGAAGATCAAAAGGAAGGTGGACATGATGTCAACCTTCGGGAAGTCACTTAAGGTTTCCATGAACACATTTTCCACCTCACCAAGTAAACAGTGGAAGTCCTCAGAGGGTGAAGTGTGGTCCAGCAGCCACACATCAGTGTTGTCCTCCTTCAGATCAGGCAGAACCTCCTCCACCAAAAACACCAAATCTGCAGAGAAAGTCACAGTGGGTCAGTCCAACTGCGTCCTCTGACAAGGACACAACAGGGATCCACTTTTAGATACTATCCCATCCCATGATTTATTTAGTCTAACAGAAAGTTTGATGCAGCTGGAGGTTGAAGTCAGCATCAATAAATAAACGCTTCCATTTCAAGGAAATACGGCACAAAGCTAAATACATAATATGATAGATACTGCAAAACAACTAAGTCACAAAAAATAAGTCTTTTTCAGAGAAAAATAAACAAGAATCAGTGCAGTTGTAATTTAATACTCATTACAATATCTTCAAAAAACACAACTACGTGTAACACAGCTGGACTCAGCTAACATTTGATACATACACATAATCATGTTCAGATTATTTCTTGAATATCTTCCTTTATCATTAGAAAAAGTTTACCAGAAGTCTCTTTCCATTTGTAAATGAGACGGACCTCATCCACCAATCACTAAGAGAGTCCAAGTCTTTAATTAACAGTTGATGTCAAAGCTGACTCAAACAACTGCCGTTTGCCATCCAGACTACAAAAACTCAGCTCCGTCGTCATCACATTAAGCCTCTCAGGAACTCTCTACAAGGACAGTCGGATCTGATTGGCTCTCCAAGACTTTTGGGCATAAATAAGGAGCTCCAACCAAAGGTAGCTAGATGGACCTGCTGAACAAGTTTGAATTTGCTTGTGGTGTCTAGATCTCTAGGCTCTCTGACAACCTTCTATCACAGCAACAGCTTCTCTTTGTTTTGGTGCATCGTCTTCATATTCCTTATCGTGAGTTTCTGCCTGAATTCTCAGATTTTTCACCTGGTTTAGTGTTGAACTTGTTTTATCAATCCCATATCATTTTATAAGGTAAAATGATAAGATTTTTACCTTTGTTCTTTACTACATCGCTTCAGTTAATTGTTTTTCAGCATCTGCTTCTACACAGAGGATCAGCTTCAGCATCTGCTTCAGGTTGATGTCCAGACTTTGACAAAGTCATGACAAAACCTTGATAATAGTTTTTGATCTTCCGTTATCCTGATACGGATTTGCTCATGTGCTTCAGATCATTGTTCTGCTGGGTGACAACTTCAGCTGAGTATTAGCTGTTAGATCAACTGCTTCACATTTTCTTCTTGAATAACAACATGTCGAGGAGTTCATCTTCAACTCAATGACTGTAAGGTGTCCAGGACAAAGAAAAACATGAACCCTCTGTGCTTGACAGCAGATTGGTCTGCATTGGTCCAAACATTGCACTGGGTGTTCAGGTTCAACAGTCCCACTGTGGTCTCGTCTGTCCATGGGACAATGTCCAACTTCAGCTTTTCTTCCACGTTCTGTTTTACACAGAAGAGGCTTTCTCCTGGTCACTCTTTCAAACAAACCGTACTAAGGTCTTTTTGTAATTGTGCTGTCATGAACTGAACCGTTTAACGTGCTCAGTGAGGCCTGAAGGGCACCGTGCAGTCTGACCTCGTAAATTTGCTGGGAGATCCACTCTTGGGAAGTCTGGCACATGCCTCCAATGCTTCACGCTTGTGAATATTTTAACTGTATAATGGTGAACTCCAAATTCTTTGTAACATGGTTTTGTAAATCTTTTCCCTCTAAGAGCCTCTACACTGCACCATTTCTGCAGTCATATAAGGTTATAACATCTGACACTGTACAGTTTAGTTGCTTAATCTTGGACATGATGTCCAGAATGGTACGTGCAGACTGTATGATGATGAGCACTCTCGAATCATATGATAGGACTGATGTGGAGATGATGGACAGATGTAGAACTGTGTTATCAGTATTCCCCTAAGAAGAAAACATGAAAGTAAACCCCTCTGTTGTGTTTATGTGTGCTGAAACTCATTTCAAGTTCCTTTTAATTGGTTAGTACATAGACGGAGTCGTAGGATGTCTGACGCTGTCAGAAAATTCTATTAGGTAGTTTTTGTTTGCAAGACCAGGCTGTCATCACACTGTCCACGTTGTAGGACGTAGGACAACTGATCTCCTGTCTGCAAGAGCCTAAAATAAAGCAGTCAACAGGGACCCTAATGGCCCTTTTCCACTAGTACCTACTCGAGTCCGCTCAACTCGACTCTGCTTTAAGGGTTTTCCACCAGGTCATAGTGCTGCCTAGCACCTCCTTTGTTCGCACCTACTTGGCTGAGGTTCTAACTGAGCTGAGTTGGGCTGAAAATGCAACGTCACCAGGATGCAGGCCACTGATTGGTCGGAAAATGACGTCACTGATGAGAGCGACTCCTACACACTCACCATATTTAAAACTCGGCAACAGTGACTGCGATTTACTTTACCTTTACAACTAAACTTTGAAATGGCAAAGCAAGCCTCCGCGGTGCAACAAGAACGCTTCAACGTCCTCCACTGTCGTTGTCGCATACGTGACCGGAGTTGTTGGAATATAAAGACATCACTGCGTTCTGGGCCACCTTACCATGAAGGCCCCGCCCACATCGAAGTGGGACTGAACTGTAATGGAAAACGACTCAGACCGAGGCGAGTCAAGTTGAGGTGAGTCGAATCGAGACGAGTAGGTACGAGTGGAATAAGGCCATTAGTCCGCTGCTTCTGAGATCCTTCCCTCTGGGCATTAGCATTGACACAAGCACATCTGAGCAGAAAATACCAAACTTCTGTTTCTACAGAGGTCATCGAGGCCAGATAATTAGCAAAACCTGGCTGCAACTAAGCCTCGTAAATCCTGTGGAAGCAGTCAGGGGTAGCCTGGAAATCTAGACATACCGTTAGTAAATTTACATTTTCTCAGCAGGTTCATCTAGCTCACTAATTATTCCCAGAAGTCTTGGGGAGCTAATTAGATCAGTCTATCCTTGTAGAGCGTCTCTGAGAGGACTTGATTTTTTTTTTTTTTTTTTTTTTTTGTCTGCATGTATATTGATGGTTAATACCATCATCTGGCAAAACCAGTCAATGT
>JBAMYA010051207.1:0-32329 GCA_037176975.1 Arrhamphus sclerolepis | reverse complement strand
TTCATGTTTTTTAATTGCATTACAGAAAATAAAGAACTTTATCACAATATTCTAATTTTCTGAGACAGTCCTGTATATGTGTATATTTATATATACATACATACACATATTTGCACATAATGATGATAAATAAATTCTCAGGTACATTAGTGTAGCAGAATTCTGGAAGTTTAGAAAATACGGTCAAATAATTTGTCAAAACGATATTATTCATTCATTTATTTATTTGGTGAGGAGAGTGTAAATTGATAAACACTCGGTACAAATTAATGACGTGTAAATACAGTAGCTGAAGGTATTTCTGCTTTGAGCATAATTTGAGGTATCATTGAATAAATTCAATTCAATTTATTTATATAGCGCCTATTTACGACAAGTCATCTCCAGGTGCTTTAGAAACCCAGAGCTTGACCCCCAAGCACATGGCAACGCCATCAGTGGCAATAAAGGCAGAAGGTTATACCAAGTCCTATTCCAGTTGATCTTCAACTCAAACTCTGAGAAAAATTAACTTTCTAACTTTGCAGAATTTATAATAACAATAATTAGCACACAGAGAATAAAAAGCCTCTTCATTTCAACTTAACTCACATACTATACATGTATTTAAGTTGAAATATACACTGTTGGGCCTCTGCGTAGTTTAGTGGTTAAAATGGGCAGACCATATACAAGGCAATAGTCTCAAGCAACATATATATATGCATATACATTATATATTTTTTATGTGTGTAGAGAGAGAGACTTTTCAAAATTTTCTATTATTTTTGCCTTTACAGTCATCCAGATGTTTCATTTTAGTTTATATTTAGTTTATATTTCTAAACTTTTTGTCTCCTTTTAGCTTTATAGTTGTGTGCTTTTTGTACAGTAATGTTTTGTGTTTTCTTATGACTATCCTTGTGCCCATTTCTTGAAAATTGTAATATTACTGTTTGTCTTTTTAATCTGTGATACAGCTACTATAATGAGGACATTTCCCACCAGTGGGATTAATAAAGCCTTATCTTATCTTATCTTCAAAAGCAAAATAGGAGTTTCATCTGGTTCACAAAGTTGTGTGCATATATAACTGAAGTTTGATGCCTACAGAGGCCTGGAGACATTCTCCTTCCTTTTTGAAAGTGTCACCAGTGTGAGAAGATGACCTCAGGTTAATTGTGAAGTTGTTTTGCAAATGGTTTTGACAGGGAGAGCCCAAGATTCTTATTCAGCACTTAGTACAGTTGACAGCCAGAAACGTTCTTCTGGTAGAGATGCCGTTGTGACAGCTTGTGAATTGGTCCCAGAGGGCTTTGGGCAACGTTTCAGGTCTCAGAGGAAGTCTGGTAAGCAGTCACATGTTGAAGCAGTGTGACTTTGAAGACACTTTTGACAGATAGTGCAGCTGAAGTTAAAAGGTCTGTGTGACTTAATGGTGCTTCAGAAAATCAGAGATTTTCATTCATGTTGTTGAGGCCAGGTGAGAACCTCTTCTGACCCTCCCACTCTGGCAGAAGAATATGGAACGAGCTGGCATCAAGATATGGTGATTCAGACAGCACCACAGCTAAAGCTGTTGATCACTGCTAAATTTGTTTGATCTGAGTCTGTGGAGAGGATTCTTGTTACTTGTTATCCTGTTACTCTTTGAAATCACTTTGGGGAAGTTTGTAATTTTTGATATGCTTTGGGGCATTAAAAAGCAGCAAAACAAATCCCAGTTATCTCAGGATAACCTTCATTTATTTCAACATGATTCTGGTTTTAAAGCTTTTGTGCCAGGTTGTTGTGTGACTGTCACCAGAAGTGATGCTAAAGCTCATAAATCATATAATAATTTTTTGTTGGGTTTTGGCTGCCTGCCTGTAGATGGATAGAATAGATGTGGAGAATAATCATCTGGCTTCCTGCTTAAGCCACTTAGACAGGAGTTTCCTGTTGTCCTACAGCTTGTGCAAAGACGGTCTGATTTTCCATCTCAGAGGAAAAGACCTGATTTAAAAGGTGAATTTGAATGTACCTGAATCTCTGGAGTTTATCAGTAAAGAAATAACTTATTTCTTATTTATTAAATGAGCTATTTGACCAGGAGCAGTCATTGATAATTCCCATCTTGGTCAGTGAATTTGGTGCCACATGTATTTGAGATTTCCAGCTAGTTCCTGGATTCAGTTGTAAAATAAGAAAAGAAAAAAAAGTGAATTTTTGTCATAAAATCTCAAATTTCACAAAATTCACAACTTTTATCGTAAAATTTTGACTTTTTCTTGAAGTTTTCTTGTATAATTCCAATTTTCACAAAAACAAACTTTTTTTGGTTTTAAAAAAAAGTGAATTTTATTGTGAAATAGTAAAGGCCAGGCATCTGTTGTCAAGTCTGTGTCTGTTTCCGTCTGAGCTGTCTGTCAAAAGTTAAGAAATATTCAAATTTCGACGCATCAAAGCGGATGTCATGTAGACAGAAACCACTCACCCGCAGAGACCTGGTTAGAGCTTGTGTCAATCTATGATCAGACCTGCATTATATGGACGATATTATGTGGACAGCAGTGATGTGACTCCGGAAAACAGTCCGGTATGAGCCGATGTTTTGAACTGTAGATGCTGCTGCTAACCACTGATGCAGTGGTGGCTGTCAGCAGCAGCTAAATTAAAAATAAAAAATAAAAAAAACAAAACAAAAAACACCATTGGCTCACACCGGCTTGTCAGAACAGCTCCCATCAAGCAACAATCAGTTCCTATTTCATTCAGCCTGACTGGTTACTTTCCCACAGAACACAGTTACTAACAGTTAGCTGATGAACACAACTAATACTTCTTTTCCTGGATAGTTCAGCAGCAGTTTTCAGTCCCTCATGGATGATCAGAATCACAGTTTTTTTTGTTTGTTTTTTTGTCTTTGTTGTACAAGAATATTAATTAAAAGGAAAACGGCCTGTCTTTCATTAAAGACATAAACAAGATGGTGTCTCCATTTTAACATAACTGACTTGAAAATCTGTCTCAAGTGTATATAAAATATATGTTATTTCTTATTTTAAAAGTGTAATTTCCTATAACATTAAGATGTTTCTTAAAATTAAGAACAAACTAAATTCTCTTTAATTTTATACAACTAACTAAGTTTTAGCAGACTATTGTTAAAGACTAAACTTATTCAGCTTTTGCTGCAATTTCTAAAAACTAAATATTGTTTGGGAGTTTCTGTGTTTAACAGAAGCTAGAAGATAAGATAACAATGTCTGTTCTCAACACAAAGATCCCATTTACACACACACAAAAGAATGAATAAATAAAATCACCAAAACTAATAGTTTGGTTGAGCTCTCAGAGCCAAGCAGAATACTTACTTTAACTGATTAATTGCTTACTTTCTTTACTCACTGCTGGCTACGTTTCGTTTAAATCCAGTAATATAAAACTAAAAGGTCAGACAATTCTAAATGGCTTAAATCTCCCTCAAGAAAAACAATAAAAAAGAGGTACCATTTCATATGTATTCAAATATATATGAATTTCATCCACAAACACTTTTTTTTTTTGTGATGGTGGTGGGGTACTTAATACGGCCCCAGACTCGATCTCCACTAGCCCCTGGATAAATTAAGTTTGTGACCCCTGGTTTAAGCAAACATGTATAATACATTTTCACTCAAATTGCTTAAAAGAAAACAAGACTTTCACTTTTTGTGTATATGGTTTTGTCTGATATGGCACCCATTAAAATATGATGCTCATTAAGTACAAATTCATGTTGAGGACAAGCCCTGTGAACGTTATGACCCTTGGTCACATTAGTGTTGCCTCCCCCGACACACACACATGCACGCACACGCACACACACATTATTACTGTGATCAAAATGTGAGCCTGAGAATCTGTTGAACCTGTTTGAACGATGTAAATACATAGGAAAGTAAAATTTAACTGTGCATTTAAAAGTAAAATAGTTCAATAGCAGAATAAAAAAATGAAAGACAGACAGACATAAGCTAAAATAGAATAAAACAGATGAAAAGCAAGAAATAAAAGTTATCGTGCTTTGTGGAAGATTACTGAAATGCAGCAGTAAATAAAAATCTTTTTAACCTCATTAAAGTATTTGAGAGTTTCAGCAGCCCTGATGCATTCTGGGGGTTTGTTTCAAAGGTGAGGAACATAAAAGCTGAACACTGCCTCACTGTGTTTGGTTCTAGCTCTGGGCACAGAAAGTAGGCCTGACCCTGATGACCTGAGGGTTCTAGTTGGTTCATAATGAACCAGGAGATCAGAGATCATTCAGAATTTTAGAAACCAAGCACAGGAGCTTAAAATCTATCCTGTGACAGACAGGAAGCCAGAGCAAAGATCTAAAGACTGGAGTTAGTTATATGGTCTGCTCTCTCGGTCTTAGTGAGGACTCGGGCAGAAGTGTTTGAGGGATTTTTTTTTTTTTCCCATTCCCGAGAGACACGTGAGAACAACATCACAGTAATCCAGACTACTGAAGATAAAAAGCATGGACAGGTTTTTCTAAGTCCTGCTGAGACATCAGTCCTTTAATCATTGATATGATAGACCCACTTCACTACTGTCTTTATACCATATTTTTCTTATTTTGACATGTTACAGGAATGTCTCATCTGTAATTTGTTGCCTTTTGGAGATTTTTTCATCTTCCCTTTTCTTCATTATACACATTCACACAAATTTTGACCTGGGGTGCCCAGACTTCCAATCCCCACTGTATCCTGCGCCCTCCATAGAAGCACTGACTGACTATTTGTCTGATTTTTTTCAGGAAAGACAGAGGCAGTCTCAGTTCAGGTACAGTTGGATAGAAGTTCAGAGGTCACTGACATTTGTTAGCCTGTCAACTGTCATGAACAAAGTGCGAGTATTATTGTTTTTAGCAATAATATCAGAAAAATATTGTTACCTTGCATTCCTCACCTCTATATCATATATGCTCAGTCTCTCTTTATAAATGTCACAATGAACCTGTAATTTAGCCACCTGTGTTCAGCTTGTAAACTCTTTTTTTTGAACAGTGATAACTTTCACCTTGTTGGGTGGCACTGGCATCAGCAATACTAATATTTTACCATTAAAATTCATTCACAAGCTCATTAACTGAAGGAGAGGAGGAGGGGGTGAGGAGGGGAAGATTTGGACGAATGGCATTTTTTCACTACTATTTTGATTGTATAAATGCATTAATATTAGCAATACTGTACTGTACTGTGCAATACGCTGCAAGTTCCAGGATGGTAAACTGAGAATGGTCAGAAAACTGAGTGTGGTGAAAGTGGAGGGACACTTGTTTGTGTGTTTTTGGTTAAAAATAAATAGATAAATAAGATTAGAGTGATTGTACATGCAACAAGGAAAAAAAAAATGTAATTAATAATGGCCCAAAAAAAGCCTGGCTGCATCATGGCGGCAAAGGCCGCCCCATTCACTTCCAGTACGTGACGGGGTACGTGGACCTCTGACACTGCTTCAATAGACATTAGAAGCCCATTGAAACTGATGATGTAAACTATTTCTGTTGCAGGCTTTTGATGAGTGATCAACTGGAGAGAAAATAAAACAGTGTTGTAGAAAAGGAAAGTGTTAGCTGTGCTGCAGATCGCAGCTGTCTGATTATTATAACCATCACTTTTACATAAACGTTTTAAACTCATGCAATGTTTGTGAATAACTCAAATTAAATCAGATTCATCTTCCACAGAAAGGTTTTCATGTCTGGCACGGAGCAGCCAGCATTTATTTGGAAAGATGATGCAGCAGTTTAGAATATGTTTGCTTGAAGAATTCAAAATTTCTCCAAAAGGTCTGATGTTTTGTTGGCTTGTTGAAAAGCTTACTGAGTTGGCTGAACTGATTTAAAGTTATCCATCTTTATTTTGGTCCATGCCTTCAAATGTCAACTGAACATGGTATTGATTTGTTGAAAGGAAAACCAATTAATCAAAGGTTCTATGGAGTTTCTGAAGAGAAGTGAGAAAATGATCAATGGTGACATTAATTACATGCTTGACAATCGCATTACAACACCCATCTTCATCCAGTCAGGCATCTCTGAGTTTACTTATTGAAAAAGTTTTGTCTCAAGCTTACAAAGTTGCTGCAGCAGAGTTTGTGAGCAAATTCTGTCTATGAAAGTGCTTTTGGCATTAACCAAGACAGCTAAAAAAATATCTGCTTTCATAACACCATCTGGTTTTCATAATGCCCATTTCAACAGCTTGTGAATGTGATCATCAATCAGCATTGAGGCTGTGCCGAAAGCTGCATTCAGGCATTAACTGAACAACTATCTGAGGAAAGTTTTGGTAAAAAGTAGTAAAAAAATAAAAATAAAAAAATAAAAACTTTATTTATAATAGCAATAAAAACACAGCAATAAGTACTTTACAAGGTTAAAAAAAACACAGTTGCTCCCACCCATCAGAGCCAACAGCCCCAATGCAGAAGACTCCCACTGAGGAAACACTGGCGTTAAAAACTAAAAACTAACTAAAAATAACTATCATAAAAATACTGACTCTCACTCATCTACTGCAGAGGTATTCATGTGGTATTCTCATGCAGTTTATGCAGTCCAAGTTGAGCATCCAGCACAAAAGGGCAAAAGTGACATGGCACTAATGTTGCATCGTCTTTCCTGACCCGAAGCTGCTGTTCCACTTCATTGGTGATTGTTCTTCAGCTTCAAGGCAGCTAACCTTTCACATGCTGGGTCTGGAAAAGGGGCTCATTTTTAAGTTGTGTGAAGGTGTTTGACAGTTATCACTCAACATTTATTTATACAGCACCTTACAAATCCAGCTGCACCCAAAGCGCTTTTCATAAAAAGGTAAATTAAGGCTAATAAAAAGAACAGATAATAAAGAAAGCCACAAATAAAGTCAGGCTAGAATATAAAATGTATATATTGTCTCAGTTGAGTTATCGTAGTGTAGAGATACTGTATGTTAATGCAGTTTTAAACCAGAAACCTTTCCTTGTACTTACTTTATCCTGTTCTCAACAAAGTGATTCAGTCTTGAGGTTTGCTGCAACACAGACAGGATTCCTGTCTGAACACAGCAATAACCTTCTACAATGAATCTAAGGATTTTCTCCTTATAGGAACCAAGGTGGGTGATCAGAGAATGTTCTGCAGCTGGTTTGTTTGAGTGGCAAGACGGGCTGCTGGTGAAGCTTGAAGCTGCTTCCTTCTGGGCAGCCTCCTCTGTGCCACATCCGTAGATTGTTCATTGGGCTGCTCTTCTGGGCAGATTGTGTCGTTGCTGATATTTTTGAGTAAAGTTTGGTTGAGTATGAAACGATATTCCTGCATGGACTCTCGTCTTTGTTGCTAACTAGAGCCAAGTTGGTAACAAAGGTGTTCTCATCCGGGAAATATCTATTAGATGTTTAGTTTCTGATGGAATCTTTAGTTTGTGGTCAGTGCTTTTGCATTTGTGCTTTCTCATTACAGTGGGGTCTGATTTGCTTGTTTAATGAGATAGTTATAGAGGAGGTCCCACAGTTATAGTGTTTTGGTGGGTCCATGTGTCTTTTTTTTGTTTTGTGTAACAGCCAGAGGAGTGTTGTGGGGGCCATCTTTCCTGGTAGGCTTAAGGAATGTTATCTGGGGAACTGGACACGTTGTTTATTGTTTTAGTTTGTTGTTTTTGTGCATGGAGTGGCAGAGACGTTGTCTCAGGTACACTTGCTGACATCTTGGCTCAGCTTCATACAAAATATGGAATAATTGGTCATCACCACTGGTTAACCTTGTTGACTATGTAAATGGTTTCATATGGAGGTTGGTTGAGGCTGGAAAGCAGGAACCAGTACACCTGGAGAAAGCTCAAGTGAAAATGGAAACCTGTTTGATTGTATAACAGGAATACATCTGTATAGCCTTGGTGACCAAATGTTGCCCCAAGTCCCTATAGTCAGCTCCCCTTTCCAAGCCCACTTTAAAGGTCTATATTTGGTTGTTCACTGGGTTTCAGATCAATATTATGAGATTTCTACTCCTGATTGGAGGAGAACACAGCTGAACCCATTAACGCCTTATTACCCTTCCACAGGTGTCAAACCCCAGTTCTCGGGGGCTGCTGACTTGCATGTTTCAGATGGTTCCCTGCTTCAGCACAGCTGAATGAAATGAATGGGTCCTTAACAGACCTGTGTAAGTTTCGATGACAAGCTGATGGTGATCCATTCATTTGAATGAGGTGTGCTGAAGCAGGGAAACATCCAAGACGTGCAGGACATGAAATGTTGGAGCACAATATTGCCAATCCCTCCTGCTCAAACTGAGATACTTCATATCTGCTTGTAAAAAAAGCTTGACAAGATCTTTCACCCACTGACTTTCCTAAAGTTAATGCCATCACAAAGTCAGATTATTTTCCTTTGACACATATGGAAGACTGCAGACAGGGTTGGTTCAGCAAAATTTGTCAGTAAATTTGACTTATTGAAGGGCTATTGGAAAGTAGGCTACCTTTGACCAGACGTGCACAAGAGGTGGCCTGTGAGCTTCACCAGAAGCCTTGTTAGCAACAAAGAGGAGAGTCCACACAGAATTATCATTTTCTACTGAATCAAAGTTTATTCAAAATATCAGTTGAACAGAACTGAATACACTCACTGTTCATATTGCAGATTGATGCTAATAATGTTAATGTAAATTCAGTTAAAAATACTTCATATGGTAAATCCCCAGAGGACATTTCAGTAACTTGATTTGACATATTTCATATCAGCTCAATTGACATATTTAGCACACACATATTTATGACATATTAATTAACACCTTGTGTATTTCTTTCCCTTTCATCATAGATTTGACAGGTTACTAATATTTTTAAATATCTAAACAGCATTATTGTACTCCTTTCAGTATGTTCAGACAACAAAAAAAAGAGGTAATTATTACTGACATATATAATGGTTTATAAACCATTATAAAGTTACAGACTTTTGTGTGAGTTAGTACTACCCATTTTAATCCTATGCTATTTTGTATTAAAAAAAAAACATCTGATCATAGTCTTGGTGTTTGACAAACTTTATAGACAAACAAAACATAACTTTTTCTACCCGGTTCATTATTTATTGAAGAAAAATTAAATCAAATAGAAAAAAAACCCAAAATGTGGGTAATAGTAAGAACCCCCATAATATAATAATCCATAATGAAGTTGTCACTCAGTCTTTCACATCATTTTGAAATAACTGAAACCATTGTTCCAGTTCGAGTTTTTTTTTTTTGGCAGCCTATTGGTTTGTTTAAAATTCTGCAACAGCACTTCATTTGTGTTGATGGTGGACTTTAGAAAGACTGAAAAGAATCAAGGTTCTGGGATGGGCTGGTCAGACTATTGTCCTGTTGTATCTTTTTCAAACGTACTTTAGCTGTCAAACAGACGACCTCACATTGAGAGTGCTCTACTCTGGCATACTTTGGTATACAGGGGACTTCATGACTGACTGACTGACTACAACCCCTTCCCTGCCATATGAGAGTATGAGGTGTTTCTGCAGAAATGCTGTTTGACTTTTAAGAAACATGACACTGAGCATTAAGGTCTAATACCCACTATGACCAGATGTTTTTACACACACACAAAGTTTAAAGACGGGGCACTAACCATTTGCAAAAACTGCAGTGAGTCTCTCATCTGATCAGAACTTTCTGTAGAAGACCAATACAGAACAAGCTTCAATTACTACAGAAAAACAACAAATAGAAGAAGGCATTTTTCATTTTAGAAGCATTTCCTTCTTTATCTTATTTCATGCTCACTGCACCTTTGAAAGCAGCCAGCAGCCAGCATCTTGACTGGGCAGCAGGTCTTTGTCTAATTCAATAAAATTCTGGGAATTTTCATTCAACCTGCTGGTTAATATATTTCAGGTCATTTTTTGGGAATTGTCTGTGCAGGTTAGCAACTTGGCTTAAAATGCAGTCAGTTTAAATCAGTTTTTATGAAAGTACCAGGATATAGCTTTGAAAGGAAGTGACACAATCCTCCGCTTTTTATTTTTGACCGATGAATGAAGGAATACATTTTTAACGAAATATTCACACATTTATGTGAGCATTTTGAAGTAGTTTGATTAATTCACACAGATACTCTTTGAATGTTTTGCTTAATGTTCCATTAAGAGATCTTTTAAAAGTAAAAACAGAATTACTGTACCTGCTCCGGACATGCTTTGTTCACCATGCTCAATAATAATAATAATAAAAATAAATAAAATAAAAGGTGCACATTATCTTTGATACAGTTTTAGCCTATAAATGATACGTACTTAACACACAGTGTGTCCTTCTTTGCACTTTCTACTTTTACCTGCAGTGATTGGCTTCTTGAGACCTCAATCATCATTTCAATTATCAAGTGGAGCTGTGTGCCTGCTCACCCTGTCAGAACCAGCTGCTTCAACCTGCCAAAAATGAGCTTTAAATCTTTTGGGAGTATAGTCAATCAGATCCATTTGTTTGGGTCAGACACGTCATATTTTCTCCTTTGTGCTTCCAGACCCTAATCATTTTCACCTCAGATATCCTGATCCATCCGCTTCTGTCGTCCATGAAACCAGCCAAGCAAGACTGATCCCTATAAAGGAGTCGATCCCTGCAGCGTTTTGACTATAAAAAGCTTTCATTGTCAGAGGTCACACTGTACTTGTAATCAGTTGGCTGTGCATGTTGAGGCCAGTGTGTTTGGGAGACAGTGTGTGCCTTTTCTTCCATATTGTGCTGTTGATGCAGAAGTAAAGGTGCAGAAGTTGTTAAAAATAGCTGCTGGGAAGAGGCAGAAATAAAAGTGCATGGATAAGAGGGGAAGAACGTCCTCTTCCTGCCAGACTTTGTTTCTTTTTCATGTAATGAGTCCTGATCACACTTACAGCCTCATTTAGATGAATTTAAGAAGACAGAACATCTTTAAAAACAAACAAGAAAAAAAAAAAACTTTTACTTTCTGCCCACAACTAAAATATGTGACAGTTCAGTCAGAGCTAATATCTCCTTAAAGAGCAACTATGTTGCAATCTATGTGCAGTTATAAAAAAGTAGGATTGTTTACATGGGACCTTTGTTAATTAATGCAGCAGATCATTTATCATCTCCTGAGGTCAGCAAACTGACTGCAAAACACTGATTTTTAATGTAAACTGTTTACAAAATCAAGCAAGCAGGAGGATAATATTGCAATTAATTTCACTTTGGCTCAGTACAGTCCAAACATCTGCTCTTTGGTATTGATGGTGTTGAAGGATTTACTGCTATGTTTGATGGGTAAATGGTTAATCATTTGTTAAAGCAGAATTTAGACAAAAATCAAAGATTGGCATACAGAGAGGCAGTAGGTGGAAGGCAAATTAATGTGATGATAACAATAATGATAATTATTGGGGAAGTTAGAGTCCCAAAAACTGTAACTTAGTTAAATGGCGGTGGCAGCCATTATAAAAAAACAAACAAACAAAGACATATGTAGGCCATCCTTTACAAAAGGATAGGAAATAATTATATTACGTTAAATTTGAAAAGAACCAATGAAGATATTTGTTGTCTCCCTTACCTAAATGTAATTCATATTTTCATCCAAAAATATGCAAAAATGTTTGTTTGGGTTAATGTCACCTTATATGAGGGATGAATAGATATTTCCAATATGATATTTTACATTTAAAGAAAAATCAAAGGTGTCACGGAAGCATCAATAAAAGGAGGTCATCTACTCCAGTAAATGTGACTGCAGTGTTTCATGTTTGGGCTCCAGTTCTTTTTAAGCTTCTTACAGACATGCACTGTTTTCCATTACTCAAATGTCAATCAATGTAATAACTTAGCAAGGGTTTCTAACTGATGAAGTTTGGACTGGAACTGACTTATGTACCTCCAACAACTGCAAGAATTTGCTTCACATGCAAATAAGGTTTTCATCTGTTTTTGAATGTCATCAGAAAATGTGAAGGTTTTTAATACTGCATTTGATGATGGTACAAGAGTGACATCTCTTGCAATTGTTATTTTATTTTTTTTGTCATAAAACATTTATTGAAATAGTCAAATCTTACCAAGACAGTGAAAGTAAAATTAATCAGAAAAAGGGGCATGGATGTGTGTCGAAATGAAACCTTGATGTGAACAGTGAAAACTGTTTGTTTGTTTTTTAACTGTTTTTTTTTTCAGTCACTTGTATCTGCAATCTCATTCTTCTAGTCATTACCCACAGTTCATGACCATAGATGAGGGTTAGAATGAAAATGGACCAGGAAAAGGAGTCTGAAATTAGGACACACCTTTTGAACCCCTTCCACCTCCCACAGAGATTCAGCAGCTTCTGGGGAAAGTTAGTCTGAATGCAGTCCTTTTTCAAACTTGGTGGTGGATACCATTGGATACCAAACTGTCTTAACTTAAGTAATCTAAACAAAAAGAAACTGTGAATAATCATCTTCAATTCAGTCTTGAACAGCAAGCTTCCTCATTTTGAAATGTTCCTCGAAAAAGCAGTTTATGGATTATATGGATTGGTCAAAACTAACACCTGGATTACTTGGGATCAACTGGAGAGATGAACTCTAAATATTAAAATAATAGTAATTATGTGACCTAACACATTAGAAGAATGCCGTTAGAAGAATGTGGCTGTTATTATGGAAAACAGCTGGTCATCTGTACTGGTATATTTTAGTAAGCCACTAACAGGTGTGCACCTGTTCATTGCAGTCTCACATTACTGGCAAAGCTCACCTTTAAACTGAAATGGCAGTTTTGACAATCATTTGATCCTTATGACTTACTCAAGTTTTAATCATATGGAGGTTTACCTCTCAGAGGGAAGTTATCAACTTTTTGGAGCAGAGCATACCAGTAGACCATCTTTGTAATCACAACTGAAGGAGGACCTGTTCTAACACTGCAGTAGTCACTCTAACCATATATCATGTAACACTGTTTGAAATAATACTAGATAAACAGGAGCACTGGAAATTCAATTTGTCAAAATGTCAAATACAGAAACATGCATAAACAGACTCGAAAGCTTGATGAATCATGCCCCAGTGCATGCTGGAAGGGCATCCACTAAGAACCCATACTGGGCAGCAAAACAATCAACAAAATGTCCTTGCGTGGTGTCAAATCAGTCACAATGCAACATTTCTGAACACTGTACTGGGCCTCCAGGACTCTCCACCTACTTAAATAATAGTCACAAGTTTCAATAACATCTGGATGTGGTTCTTTTATGAAGTTACAAATATTACATCAGTAAGCAGTGACAGATTGGCCTTCTGGATTGCCTTCTTCTTTATCTCTCTCTTTTTTCAAAATTTTTATTCAAAAAGTTGCTAAGTTTAGCTAAAGAGGGAAAGTTTTATTGGCTGAGGTTGTAAAACCTGCAAACATAACATTTTTAGTTATGGAAAAATACCACTGCCCACAGTACTGCTGCTTCACCAACATTTCTAATGTAGCTTTTGCAACAACTTCACTGACATGTGATGATGAGAAACTCTAATGTGGAAGAAACACCAAAACCCTCGGTTCAACTCAGGTTGAACAGTGAACTCATTGCAGAAATTCATCAGCAAAAAGTCTTGGAAGACACATCACTGTAAGAGTCAGAGGCAGCTGAAGCAGCTCCAAGTTTGATAAGAATAATGATTTCAAGTGCCCAAATTTTAACACACTTCAACTGCTTTTTCAGGATTCACCCATGTCATCTGGCTGATGAAATAATTTCACCACAAAGATGCATCATAAGATAAATGGGTTCACTGTAAAGCTGAGTGGCATGTGGATCCCCCCCAACCCCCCGAGTTTTATTTGAAATTGCCTCAGGCACAGAAATTCACTTGGAGCCATCACGTTTATGGCACAGGAGGAGGTATTAGTCAACCTGACTTAAGATGATGTGATTGATGGGCAGAAGAAATCAAGCATCTTATTAGCTTGTTGACAGCGTGAAGGTAAGAAACACATTTATTACTGGAAAATGATCATGTTTTGGAGGACGTGCTGCAATATTGACTGCAATTGCATCAAGTTAATGATTTTTCGTAAAAGTGCCTATAATGGAGTGTATCATGCTCTCAGATTATGTTAAACTATTCACAGAGGCGACTGTAGTGATTATAGTATTTACAGTTGCTAATCTACTTATATCCACACATATCAAGTTGTTCTACTGGAAGAACTGCAGTAAATGAAAAGTTTATAACAGTTTTAAAAAAAAGCACCATACAGTGAGCTGTATCATCTGTTACCCCCAATTAAGTAAGGAACACTAATTTGGGCAAACAAATAACAATTGTGGCTTCACCAATGTTTATGAGACTGTATTTACAGTTGTGGTCAGAACTACAGTGGTGTGTTTAAAAAAAACTAAGAACAAACAAACAAAAAACCCCAAAAAGGTGAGTAAAGCTCAAAATCCTTACAATGGCTTTCATTTCCAAACACGCAAATGAACTGGGAACACTCCATATTTTACTCCAAATCAGACCATGAAGAGAATTATTTCAAATTTGTTACTGTTTACTGTTGTATTCTCTTCTCTCATTTCTTTCTTTGATTTTTACTAACTAAAGAGACCTTGAGTATTTTTAAATCACTAAATTGATCACTGCCTTCACCATCTTGCCACTCCCTGCATCTCTCTGGAGCAACAAACTGTCTACAAAGGTTTCTCAGAGTTCTTTTCCTGTTGTTTTTGTTTGTTTTGTTTAAAGTCACCCTGAGAGTGAACAGATACTCTTTATTCAGTAAACCTTCATTATGCTGAGTACTGCCAGTTCTTACGTTTGCGTTGCTGTGTCACCAGTAGGGCACCCGTTCTTTGTTCAAACATTGCCGTTTAAAACTCTAACATAAAATGTTAAACAACTGTGAAGTTTGAAATGCTAGCTTCCAGGTTCTGACATACAGTCAAAGAAAATATATAGGTAGTTCTCTGTGTGTCATGTTATCCCTTCACTTGATGTTTCCAGGTCCCAGAAGTGGATTTTTGTTTGTGTATTTCTTGTTATCCCTGAAACCTCTCCCGCTGACTGAAAATGAAAAGGGAGCTGGAGTGAAATTGTGACCATGACGGTCTGCAGTGTCATGTGGAGCATCTCTCAGCTGGATACAGTTCATCCAAACACTTCCCTTTTTCTACATTTCATTAGCGCCCTGTTTCCAATCACCTCCAGCTGACTGGAGAATGCACAAACACACACACACACACACACACACACAAAACACAATGCCACTTCTCAGCTCTGCTCACACACATATCAAGTCTTGGCACATAAACAAACATTTCCTGGGTCCTGAAGCACTCCTTCAGTGCAGCATAAGCTGTCCTGCACAACGGCAACTGATTACACCTCCTTCCTCTACCTCCTTTTAAGTTTATCACCAGTTACTGGTTCTCAGAAAGAAAAAAAAGACCAAAAAAAAAAAAAGCTCCTTCTACTTGTCCCCATAGCAACCACTCACCTCTCTTCTCCTTCTCTGCACAATCAATCAGATGAATGTCCAGCTGTCCTGCCCCATCCCAGCTGAAGGGGAGAAGCTCAGAGACCAAATATCACTTTGAGATGTTTGGCTGACAGGCTGGAATAAGCTGTCACCTTGCTTGTTCGTTTACCACTTCTAACCAGTAAAGCTTTTTCCAGACAACCAAAAACGGGTATGATCTTATGTTTTTTACTATTATGTAGAAACAACTGAACGTTATTAAGCAAAATAATCCCTTGTGCTGACTATGTTTTCACCTTTATAGCGTATTACATTTTTAATGATTTAAAGTAATATTTTGACTTTTATTATTTGACTATACAGCACATTGGAGTGTTTATATGTTACTTATGAGGTTGCGACTACCACAAAAGGAGAGTTTTCATGCTGTACCTTTCTTCAGAACACCACCCCCTTTAAAGGTCTTCATCGTCTTATCCTTCCTCTAGTAAATATAAGTAAATGTGGCTTCTTAATGGATAAAAGTGATGTGCTGGAACAAATAGAATGTAACAACCTTCTCCATCACTGACGTGACTGTCCTCCCAAACACTACTGATGACAACACAATGGTTTATTAATTCTGAGGAGACAAATTGAGCTCCATTGTTGTTTGGTAAGGTCACATTGGGTTTCTAAAACATTGCCTTTTTCTAAACCAAGTTATTAAGTGTACCCTTCATTTGTCTGCCCATATTGAAAGTTGTCAGCTGAACTGTACCTGCACAATTCGGCTCATCTCAACCATCATAAATGAAAAATCTGCAACATGGCTCCACCTATAGTTTGCCAAAAGCATACATCTTAAGTAAATCAGTTCTTAAGAGTTGGGAAATCTGATGGTGCAACCAGTACGAACTATAAACTCCTGCCATAGGGTGGATAGAGGCTGAAATTTATTATTCCTAGGTTTGTTTATACCAAAACTGTTCTGTTTTATAACACACAGATAAAAACCCACAGGTCCATTATTTAATATCATATGATAGAAATTGTTTGCAGAGACCAAGGACTGTATATAAGAGACAAGATATTGTCCCAAGATCATCAGCAACATCTTTCTCCAGGTCACTAAATTATGTATGTGGACAGTTTAGGGTCTGAAAAAGCCTGTACGCCAGTGGTCTTCAACCCTGGTCCTCAGGGCCCACTGTCCTGCACATTTTAGATGTTTCCTTGCCTCATCACACCTGATTGGATGGCCATCAGCTTGTCTTGAAGGTCTGTACAAGTCTGTTAATGACCCACTGATTACAGCCAGGTGTGTCTGAGCAGGGAAACATCTAAAACATCTAGGATAGTGGGCCCTGAGGACCAGGGTTGAAGAACACTGCTGTACTGTGCTGGTAAATCATGTGGATTGGCGTTCTTACCAGTTACTTCATGTGGTGGCAGGATGTAGTTCTGCTTGGCTGCAGAGGAGATGTGAAGCTGCGGCTCAGGAAACAGCACCTGAGAGGGATTGATTGGCACACCTGTGCTGCATGTGCCAATCCGCTCCCTCGATTTAAACAGCAACACTCTGGCTACTAGATGTGTACGTGTGTGATTTTTCACTGAAAAGTGCCCCAAATAAAAGCCTTCTAAAGAAGCTGCAGCCTCAACTGTCATTATTGCCACCAGGGTACCTGAAACCTTCACACTTCACAAGTGTAACTTCCAACTACCTCAGGACAATGGCTGAACTGGTACAGGCCTCAGGTGAAACTGCGTCACCTGGAATTCGACCTTCTCTGTTCAGGTTGTTCCTCTTTGTTGGATCGTGATATAAATAAATTGACTTGATTACAATGTACAGGACTGATCTCTGCTGGCCTTTTGCATTGCCGTTTAAGTGTGTAGAGTGTAGTGTGTTTGAAGTTCTTTCAGGTAAAAACTCTCCAAACTTGGCAAAGTCCTTAACAAAAACATCTACGATCACTGGTAAAGATGAGAAATTACTTGAAGCAAGATAGAGTAGCAGGAGTTTGTCATTCAGCCACAGGAGCAATCTTCTCAGGGTTGCATCTGCCGCTAGACTAGATACACCACTAGTACGCCCAACAGAGCCTAAGAAGTGCACTTGTTGGGAGCATAAAGGCCACAGCTTAGAACAAGAAAAAAGCAGCAAAGCATATAAACCAGTGAAAACAGATCTTTCAAAATGTATCTTTCAATGGAGAAAGGCTCAGTAGAAAATCTCAAGATGATACAGAAAAAGTCACCACTTGAACACATGACTATAGCTGCCGCAACAGGCTGCTAAAATTGCAGCACCATTCAACATGGCTCACATCTGCACAAAGGTAGCCTCAGCTGACAGTGTTGACTCAGGGTGACTGTGGCTGCATGAGCACAGGCACATATCAGAAATTGCCCCAAATCACATTTTCTTTGGACCGATGGGCCAGGACAAACCAATTTTACTGTTGCTGTAACCCATGAGTCCCAAGCCACTTGTACTTCAGAATATGGCAACATGCTCGGCCCCCTCAAGCATTCATCTATTATATTTTATTTTTCCTTTTCTTCTACCCATGTCGTCCATCATCATTGTTTGACTTCAGATTTCAATCTGACCATCAACATGGATTCAGGAGAGACGGTTGTAGTTTTGATTCAGAAGGATTTTTTTTGCTTATATAAGGAGGATGTAAACAGTTTGAGTAAAAACTGGACTGTAAGAGTTGAACTGGAAATTCTGATGTAAAAGAAAAGAAGCACTTCAAGAGCACTTCAAAGGGAGAAAACTGGAGGAAACCGTGAATGTGAGGAGACAAGAGGAAATGACGATGGGAACTAAAGATGAATATGGAGGCGGATGAAAGAGAGTGCAGATGAGGAGGAGAAAATAATAAATTACTTAGTGTAATCAGACTTTTTAAATCGAGAATTATTTGTTCTATGTTTAAGAATATACAAAACACCTTGAGCTGAGAAGCCCACTGAGCTAAATGGATGCAGGAGGGTAAGGAGGAGAAAAAAGGAGTGGAGAAAGGTCTTGAAATACTAAGGGAGGAGGATGAAGGAAGGGCCTGGGAGACAAGTGCTAATAGTAGATTAGTCACTCTAAAGATGCTCTGGGCCAGTGCATCAGTAGTCACTGTATATGAGTGTGTGTGTGCCATTGAATATATGAGTGAGAGTGGAACAGAAAATACATAAGCTCACAGTGAAGAATTTGCCCCTTGATCACTGTACATTTTCATTAAAACTGATGCCTGATTGACATGAATGCACACACATTACTGGAGGGCAAATTATGTCACTTTTTAAAAAAAATAAAGGCAGCATCTATTGTTTCATCAGAACACTGATGCATTCAATCTTTTTTCAATTTTCTTTTTTCCTGTTCCCTCCAACAAACAGATAAGACATTACAGCAATGTATTTGTGAATTACAGTGTTTTATGCCAGCTTTGGCCTTCCTCAGCAACTGAGAAATAATTTACTTCAGACACTCGCAAATGGAACCTTTTCGAGGCTGCCGCAGATTTTCCAATATCAATTGGAACTCGAATGTCATTATACTGATGCACAGACACCTGGATCGGATAAAATGTTCCAGAAAAAGGCTGATTTCCCAACTCTATCTGACTCCATCATCTCATGCATTTCATCATGACATAATGGGTCAACACCATTGTTACACCTCCACAAGCCAGGTGAGCAGTGAGTCTGCACACCATTTGTCAGTTTTCCTGCCTGCTTGATGCCTGGCTCAAATCTAGCAGTGAAATAGGCGTATGTGTATGAAGAAGATGTCTGAGCAGGAGGTCAGCAGCACAGGAGCACCACCATGACTGCAGTTTCACCATTCCTCTTCACTCTGTACACCTCAGACTTCCAGTGACTCTGCAACTGTGAGGTGTATCAGTGATGGACAAGAGACTGAGTACAGAGAACTGGTGGACCGCTTTGTGGCATGATGTTGATCCCTGCACTTCCTCCAATGTAGCCAACCTATGCTACTCCAGGCTGTCAGTCAACAAGGAAACACCTGGTTAAATTTTTTTATTGCCACAACTGAGCTATGAACTGACGAGATCAAAGGTTCCTACTGTATTGTTAAAACATTTACAACCATGTGCTGTGACTGAGAGTGACAGCTTTGATTAAATGATACTATACATGCATTCGAGCCTGAGGAAAAGATGCCTACAAGACTTCTACTAGTCTTTAATGAAGGGCTTGACAGTGTGAACTGTATTCAACAGTAGTATATGAAGTTAAGAATTTAAAGAAAAAGCTTTTTCTTGTGCTCTGAAGTACCAAACATATCTGATATTCCTCAATCTTCCAATTAATATGCTGATTTGAAGGTGGCAAACCAATGTCACAGAGATTCCTTTGTTGTATTTTAAATTAAAAATCAATGCCTACTTTGATTAAATGTTCACAGATATATCAGATTGCGTCAAACACAATTAGAAATGACACTGACTCGAGTTTAATAACTCTGTTTAAAAATGTATCATCTCCAACTGGTCTACATTCATAACTCCATATATTATGAAATGTATTGAATCATCTTATGAGGGAGACACACACCATTACGAGACAGTGATCATGTCAGGCTGACATTGCATCCAATGTCAGCATCCAAATTCTGCATATGGAGAAGAAGATTTCAAATATTCATGGTGGCATTAACCAGCGTCTTATTAATCAGCGTCTGAGCACATGTTGTGGGACAGGTGGGCAGGTGCTGCGAACAAAGAAGAGATGTCAGGTTTTGTTTTTAATTTGTAAGAACAAAACTGAGACCATCAAATGATTCACATTCATTCATACTTTTGCCATTTTACCAATGTGTGTTTCCCTTTTCTAACAGTCTGTGGGAATATTTTTTTTTTTTATGTACAAAAATTGAAATTCTGTTTACATGATAAAAGCTGTGAAGGGAAATCACATTCATTTACATTAACCCAATTTCATGATGATTGAGATTCATGAGCGAGAGCTGTGACTTAATAAATATGCCAGAAAATGCATATTCATATTTGCAACTTTATATGGAACGTACAGTTTTAGTCCTTTAGCTTCTGAAGGGAAATTGAATTTATTATGAGTAGAATAATATTCTGGCAGAGTTGAAAGTGGATTTCATCCAGGATTAAGTGATAAATGGGTTATCCTATGAACCAAGTCAATCACACACATATCAAAGACACACATATGAGAATATCTCATGTTTGTGATTTGCATTTCCCTAAATATGTTATTTTGCATCACTAATTTTAGCTGATTGTTTTAGAAATTCTCTTTTTCAGAGATTCAGAGGGGCTGGATTGCGTTGGTTTGTAAGCAAAAAGAGGAGGGACAGTGGATACATGGGTAGAAGGGTCCTTGAGATGGATTTGCCAGGCAGGGGACAAAGCAGAAGACAAAAGAAGAAATTTCTATATGCAGCGGAAAAGGATATGCAGTAAGTTGGTGTTTTAGAGGAAGATGAAGAAGACAGGCTAAGAATAAACAAGCAGCAACAATCCAACTTCCAGGTTGAAGCTCATCCAGGAAGTACGCTTTGTGGCAGTTCATCCACTGACCACTAGGTGTTGACTCCAAAACAGAGCAAATCCTCATTTACCCTATGTTAAAAGAGTCAACTTTCCAGCAGAATTAAATGTATTTACTGCCTGGTACATAAATCAGTTTTGGGCTCTATCGTTGATATTTCCTTGACAACTGTACCAGGGGTAAATGTTTTTGTACCACATCACAGATGAATTTATATTAAGCAATAAAGTTAACCAATCAAATGCGCAGATATCAGTTGACGTGTTTGACTGCGAGCTAGCCATCGACTCTGCCTTTGGCTTTGATAGCTTTGTCCTGCCTCTCTGCAACATGGTTGCATGTTGCAGAGGTTCAAGGAAAAAATGGGCTTCAAAGGCTTTTTGTATACAAATGTATGGGTCACGTGACCTGATACTTTGTCCAGTATTTAGTCAATGGATAGAAACAGATGGTCTGCTGCGGTAACCCCTCATGGGAAAAAAAAGAGCGAGACTGAGAAAAACAGTTTAGAGATTAGTTCATGCACATGAATAGATTTCCTGGCATTTAAAAATGCAACAGACCTGCTAAAGCATTTTTTTGTCACTTACTATAATCCATTAATCATGTCCATCTGATAGGCAGCATCTTGTTGCTAATTATGCTCTAAATTCCTTCCAATGTGCATGTTTCTGCTTCAACCACCTGTGTATGATGAGAGTGGTTGAGCTTTAATGGTGAGAGATAAGACAAAGCACCGTGTGTGTTGTTCATGGAATAAAGTGTGAGTAAAGAAAGGTGACACGGATGATGCAGCCAAAGGGCATTTTTGCATGTGTGTTCGTTTTATCCTGGGTTATGCTGTCTGAGTTATGTAAGTTGTTTGGTTAAAGGGCTAAACTCTGCAATCATTAAAATGGAGTCGGGTTAGGGATTAATATCAAAAGTAGAATTTACAGTAGTTGAAAATAACAGATTGTATTTTATAAGGAAACGCAGATGGTCACTGAGTCTAGAGCCAAACTTCACTGGCAGTTTTTTTCCAATATGCGCACAGAACTTTTGATGTAGTGACATAATCCTCTTTTCTATCATCACGTCTCCCTCATTTGCAAATGCCGCACACATCCTGCCCTCTTTCAGCTTTAACAACTTTCATAGTGCTGTCTTGGTTGTGTGTGCATGAACATGCGTGTGTGACACCGGTGGATGTCTTTATGTTGCAGAAAATCATAAATCAGTTGGTTTTTTTTCAACTTAATGTCTTCTGAGTGAGATTGGTGCCTTGGTAACTGCTTATACATATCAATTTACTCTGAAACAATTAACATCCCCTTTTTAAATAAGTGGGGCTGATGTTTAAAGGAGATACAGAGCAATAGCTCCTCTTCCAACAAATGTTCAGTTGCTTTGTGCATAGCAGAGGGTGAAGTCGGACTCTAAGCTTGGCTCCACCCTTTCTGTGGGCCGTGCATCTTTTGAAATCAGCTCTGAAAAAAAAGAAAGGTATAGGGTAGATCATTTAACTGAGAACTGAGACTGTGATGTCTTGAAAATCTGAACAGCTCACCAAATTTCATATTTACAGACTAAGAAGCAGAGTTTTGTCAGGGTTGCAGAGATGTGTAGGAGATCATAGACTGTATGTGCACGTTATAAAGAACATACCATATATAATTTATATAGAAGACTCCTTCGAATCACTACCTCAAAGAAATAATTTTACTGACACCATCCTTGTGTCTAGAAGGAGCTCAAGATATGATGTGATCAGTCCAGTTTAGTAACATTAAAAACAATTTACATGGCTCCAGCTAAAGTTCCCAAATGCAGAATCTACTATCTTCTACCACCAGCATATTTCAAATTCCCTAATGATTTGTTGAATTTGGGGAAAGCTTGTGTTTTTGAGAAAAATTAACTTTTGACGAGAACAGTCTCTTGACAATCATCAGCCATCTGCTCAGGACTCAAATGCAACATTACCTTTGGTTGCCTGGTAACGTCAGTGTGAAGGCTGGTCTCAATACTACACAAGGTTCTGGCATTAAACCGAAGACACAGTGATAAATAGTGATCTTCATCAAAGCCTTAGAATGAAAGCAAAAACAGTTGGTCCCCAAAATGTCTAAATAACCACCAATAACAGATTTTCTGCAGTGTAATAGAAAACGCAAAGAGCTTGTGTACTGTTATGGTTAGGTTTTGTATTTTGCCATTTTTAAATAAATAAAAAAATATATTTTTAGCTGAATGAACTAAACTGCACGGGTTTGGCATATACATACATACATAGGCTACATACATACATACACACACACAAACACACACACACACATATGTATGAAGTCTCATTATAGTTAAGTATAAGTTTAAAGCTGTTCTGTGCATTATATTTTATTTTGTTTTTTAGTTTAGCTGAGGTTTAGTTTAACATTGTGTTAAACCCCGACGTGACAAGAAAGTCACATGACCTTTTAAACCCTGTTGCACTTACCTCATCAACCACTAGAGGTCTCTTTTCCTCAGCATTTACTTAAAGCTGAGTTAAACTTTTAACAAGAGTCAGTGTCATTATTTCATATCACAAGGAGTCATATCACTACCTGTCAAACACTTGGATTCCATATTTTCATTTACTGCACTGATGAAAAATCAATTGTTCAGTTTTGAGCAGTTGTAGATGCCATTGTAGCATGATTTCAGACTCCAGCCGGTTTAACTGTGGAGCGGCTGTGTGTGTGTTTGTAAAAGCCGCTTCTTTTTAAGCAAATAATAATTAAAAAAACAAAATATAAATAAAGCAAATAATTATTATAATAATTATTATAATTATTAAAATAATTATGAAGGGGATCAAATCAACAAATCTCATAAAACAAAAGCACTCTTTCTAGTGCCTTATACTGAGTGAAGTATATTAATGGAAAGATAAGCACAACTGTCTCATGTGATTTGCTTTAATTCTTTCTGCAGAATCGGCCTACAGCCACTCGGTTCCCTCTGAAACAAACACACTGTCTTTCTCTCACACTTTGACACGTATGACGGCACATACTCATGCACAGACACACGTAACAAACTGGGAATGACAGCCTGAAGGCATGTAATCAAAGACAGGATAAGACAGCACACAATGACCGTAACTCCCAGCTGATGGACCAGTCAGACAATTTACACACACAAACACACGCTTACACATCACTGATGAAATGATGGAAGAACACTCACTCTTTGCACAGAGAAGTGTCAAGTCCTTTGTCTTTTTCTTTCTTTCTTTTTTCTTTTTTTTTTTTTTTTAGATATTTCTAAACTGGACTGAGGCTGCTGGACAGCTTGTGACTCCACTAAAGCTGGCCAGTCTATTTTTAACATTTTAGAGATTAAATTAAATCAAGTTCTGTTGCTCCTGGTGGTAGCTGTTAAGTTCCCTTCCCCCCCTTGCATGAATCAAAAGATTTTGGTGATAACATATTGAAGAAGCCCAGCAGAGCATATGTGATGCAGTGCATCTGGCTGTGGTGTGTGTGACCCGAGCGAAAAGATGAACCCTTTTGCTGTAACAAATAATATTTAACACAGAAACTGAGAAACTGTGGACGCAACGAATGCAGCACGTGACTAACTGTGGACAGATGACCTATAGTGCTGTAAAGCTTGTGCACCATTTTGTTGAACTTTGGAATATTTTCAGCACATAGTGACAGTTAAATTTCCATGCAAAATGAAGACATTTCAGCGCCTTGCGGATCTGTATTTCTTGCACAAATCAGTCAGACAACAGTTTACATTTTCAGGACTTTTTAATCCAGAGTGACTAATGGTCCCGGCCAGGTCAGAAGCATCAGTGCCTCGCTACTTAGCAAAGCTGTAATCTCACTGCAGTATGTGACTTTAATCCTCTCTTCCAAAGGCATTATATGACAACAACTTAAATCCAATAGATGTTGGGGGGGGCACCAACTGTGGATTTTAACATTTGATGCAGCAACAGTTGTTTGAAATACCACTGTTACACTAGAAAAAGTGTTATTCCCACAAAAAGCAGCCACATTTTTGCAAAAATGTAGTTGCAGTTAAGCACCAGCTCTCTGACTGAACTGGCAGTGAAACTTTTCTTTTTTTTGTATCCAGAAAAGTTATACATCAAAAGCAGCCTAGTTGGTGAAATTATTAAATTGTGCAGTGAGGAGTTGCTAAGCTTAACAAGCACGTTTCTTTGAGAATTTTTATTCCCTTATATTTAGTCCCTTATAATTATTCTGTTAAGAAGATGTTCTCCTGGTCAGAGATGGAAGAGTGATGCATTTGAACATCAATAAAATAATGAAATATGCGGGACTATGGTGTGCACATGTACTACACACAATACGCACGTGCCATCATCATCGACTGCCTCCAAGCAATAACATGTTTCCAGACGTGCAGACCCTTCTTAAAAGGGACTATTTTACACTGTGCATGTTCCAGTGGGCTTACTGTGCTTGAAGCCCTGAGCTGACTGGAGCGAGGTACCCAGATATGGAAGATGAACATGTTGGGAAAGGGTTTAATTAGTTTTGGGAGGGCTCAGCCCTGGGCTGAGGATAACACTGCTATATGTTGCTGCAATAAAGCTACAAAAGATCAAGTAAAGTTGGTAAGAGTCATGGGACTGCAGTTAATACCGTGTTTGGACTGCTGTGAGAGGAAGATTCGGTGTAGCAATACTGCACAGGTATTAAAGCAAGTGCAGCAGCAATAGAGGCTATATAGTGAAAATAGAGTACAGGTAGAGAAAAAAGGGGGATTAAGATAACAAGGGGTACATAGGAGCTGCGAGAAATGATGAAAAAGTTTTATTTCTGTCTATTTTCTGTCAGCTTACATTGAATAGTATATATTTTGGCTGTGAAACAAAAAAGATTTTAACTAAGCAGAGAAAAAAAAACACATGGCCAATACTTAATAACGCTGAGCAAACCTCTAAAAACAAATGTCTTTTCATTGGATGTTTATTTAATTGCTGCACCAACTTTGTTTAGTTATCACAATATCACCTGTATTTCATAAAAAAATGCTTTTTTGTCAAGAATTCTCAAATTTCACAAAATGTCCAACCTTTAAAACTGAGACCCTTGTACTAAAACTGCAATTTTGTTCAAATTTGAAGAAAATGTTTTGTTTTTTTTGGGTTTTTTTTTAAAAGAAAATGTTGTTATAAAATTACTAGATAGAGCCCCCCTAACAAGCAGACAAACAACAACAAAACAACAATCAAGACTTTTTTTTTTATTGTACAGTCACAAATTTCACACAATTATGACGTTTTAACATCCATCCATCCATTATCTACACCCGCTTATTTATGTGCAGGGTCACGGGGGTCTGCTGGAGCCTATCCCAGCTCTCCTTATGCTTAAACCAGGAGTAAACCCTCGACAGGTCACCACTCCATCGCTAACTTTTTAACTTAGAATAGATTTTTTTTGTTGTTGGAAAATAGAAACTTTTTGCAACATTTTGACTTGAAATTATACAAAAAAGTTCTGAAGTGTAGGAATTAAAACTTTCTATCCCAATTCATGAATTTTTGTTCTAAAAAATGTTACTTTTACAAAATTGATGACCTTTAGAACTAGCAATTTTTGTTGTAAAATCTTTTGCAAATGTTTGCTAAATCATGACTTTTGGACATAAACCAGCTGCTCTCCACATCACTTATTTCAGTTTTTAATGTCAGAACCGAAATAAACTGGCAGTCTCATTGAAATCTGCACGCTATCCCACATAAAACTAAGTGGCCTTGAGTTTAACACCTGTGGCGTAGAAGCTGGGAACTGAAACTCCTCTGATCTTCCTTTTGCTTTGCAATTAAAATTATTTGCAATGTAGTTCTCTTAGCCCAAGATACTTCTATTGAAGTTAGAATATATATTTTTTGGGCAATTAAAGGAATATTGGTCTACATTTAGAACAAGTCACCAGCAAAATCCACCCAAAGTAAATTTGTACTCTTATCTTGGTCATCGCCCACTCATACGTCTAACAACGTATTCAAACTTTTCAAAAAAATGTGCTGATGAATATCTAGCATACAGCTAGATCATGCCATTGTAAAACATTGTAAAAGGAAAATAATAATTTTGCCAATTGAAGATTCAATGTCGAAAGCATTTACTGGGAATATTCCAGAACGGGTACCAAATGCTTTATTAATCATGGATTTCCTTCTTTTTCTTTGTCCCTCTACATTAAAAAAAAAAAAAAAAAAAAACTAAACATGCACACACAAACACAGGCGATGCCATTGCTATGAACAAAGATCAGTAGATTATTTTTTTAGGTGATTTAATGAAGTACATGGATTATGTTATTTTAAAAGGCACCATTTTGTGTTGACATTTCTTAGGTCTGTAATGTGTCATTTTTATGAGAACTGAGATGTTGCCTGTTTTCAGCAACTGAAACAATCAAAGCAATCAGAATGTCTGTATTATAAAATTATCACATGACTGCTTTTATGTAAAAAGAATCATTTGTCTGGGCTTTGCTGCACTTCAGAGCATTTAAAGAACTTTTACCTTTCTTCTCCAAAAAAAGCAAAAAACAACAAAACAAAACAAAAGAAAATCAAAGAAACAGCTGCTACATGACCAAGCACTAACTGATGTGCAGATAATTGGGAAGTGAATTGAGCTGAGCATTTAGCAGCTACAGAGCCAATTATTTCCCTCCGGAGTTAATACGGAATTGCAAGATTCATTTGTGGTATCTGTTCAAATGTATTTTAGTAAAACATGCAATGCAAATTTAGAAACTGAAAATTCATCATGGTTTATTAGAAGCCTTATTTGATTTGTTAGAATCCTGAATTGCTCAGCTTTTTAACACACAGTTTAACTCTACTTACTTGCTGCATTGAAAGACAATGCTAAAGGCCACTCTTTTACTCAATAAGAACTCCTGACTATCTAAGGATCAGTCAGAGGGAGTTTAACACATAACAGAGGTAGAAAATTATTGCCAGCACCCACCTCGTTTTTGACATGGCAGCTCAGCAAACGCTCGCTGGAGACAGCAGGGATAAGCAGATGCACTGCTGCTCACGACATGAAAGACTAAGTTGAAAAATTTAACAATGCTGTCAACTCATTTATATCAATGTGTGCATTTGTGATTTCACAAAAAAGTCTGGCTCTGATGGTACAAACGTTGCCCCATTAGTACAGTTCCTTTATCTTTCAGTGTCCTCAGCAGACAGGTTCAAGAACAACATTGTCTCTAATAGTTCATGGTTTTGAATACTTGGTAATTATTGCTTTTGATAACTGTGTCCTGTCTCCTCCTTTGTATTTTTTTCTGTATATTTTGCAAAATTAAAAACAAATTATCTGAATTTATCTGTAGAATTTGGGTTAATTATTCTGGGCAGTGTTATAAGAAACCAATATGGTGCTTGTCAGTGAAGTGTAAACAGATGTAACCTTTGTTCAAACGTCTGAGGACAGCACTCAGGGTATCTCGCCTTCCTTTCAAATTGGACCTCAGATTCTGCTGCTGCTTGTTTGTTTTTATAATACCACATGGGCAGAAGAAGTGAAAACAATATGTGAAAGAATTGTGTGCTGCTGAGACAGGACTCTACAGTGTGCTGCATGCAGGTAAAATTGTTTTCTGGACACCGACACTGACAAGAAGATGAGAAGGGAAATGTGTGCTTATTTGCTGAGAAAGAAAAGTGGACACTTAAGATCACAAGCTCAAAGAAAAACATCTTTTTTGTGTGCCACTGTCTGGTCCACTGTTTTTGTTTTTTTTATCTATACCAAACTAAGAGAAGACAAATCTCTGTACTTTAAAAACAAGTGATGGAGATACCCTTAGGATAGGAGCTTTCAAAACTCTTTTGTTACCTTTTATTGTCCTCACCCTCCAATATCGTATTTACAGCCGTTCTCTCACTTCATATGACTGTTGCAGGGGCTCCAGCTCACTGCGTTGTCTTAGCACTCTCTATTACAACCCGTTGTGAGATAACATTATCACTAATGATGTGCCTCAACAGAGAACTGTTTACCAATCAGGCCACGGGCAGAGAAAGGACCATAAATAATTCAGTGCAGTCTGCAATTTTGAATTCCTGGAAGTATCAAAGATCGGTGGATCAGACGAGCTATAAATGTCAGTAACCAGGATGGTGGGTCTAATCATGTTTTGATGTAATCAACTTCAGTAGCCAATATGGGACTAAGACTCCAGAGAACTAGATCAACTCAAGCATGGCATGCTTTTCTTTTTGCTGCACAGCTTTGATGAATCACAACAGAAGGATTTTAGTTTCATGGCCACTAAACTTTTAAATTGATGTCGAGGGAATTTTCTTGTCGTGCTGCTTTCTTGACCTTATCTGATTTAAAGAACCCGATTGGACCTTACTGTGGGACACTCGATACAAGTGCTTAGTCTAGAGGTCATATTGATCCCACTGAGCAGTAAAGTTAAGCACGTCTCAAACACAGTGTCTGGTCTTTTATTACCTGATTAAAAAAAACAAAAAAAAACTGATTTCATGGATTTGCACTTTCAGAACATTTGATTTGGACTCACGGGGAATGAAATGGCTCAAATTTTAGTCTTATGTAACAAACAAATCAGTTTTCAATGAAAGAGATGCTGTTCAGGGTTGCATTAATTGGTCGCTTCAGCTTTGGTTGCATATGGGAGGAGATTGAAAACGAGCAGAGATGGTCAGCTGCTTTAGTCGTGTTTACTGAAGCAGCTGAGTTGTTTGAGTACAAAATGGAACAATAGGAATTTTGTCTCTCATAAAAATAAGCTTCACTGCACTTTATTGCAGAGTACCAGCCACTGAACACTGCTGTCACATTACAGCTGCTGCTTCTTATTGTCCCTCTCTCTGGTGGAAAGCCTCTAAATGTTGTTAGAGCGAGAGAAAGGTTTGATTTGAGCTTAGAGACCATTTCTTCCCATGAACTGCAATGAAGATGCAACAAATGTACAAATACACAGCAACAACATCAGTCAGTTTCTATAAATTTACCAAAACTGTAGAGGGTACCAGAAAACACAGCAAGGCAAACAAATAAATAAATGAAAAAAGTTTTTTTTTTTCCATTCATCCATAAATTTATTTTTCAGTTCAGAGAATTCAAAAGGCTTAAAAAGCTGCTGCATGCATAAACACTTTCTCCCACTGGTGGTGAGTATGCACTGGAGACATTTCTTTGACCAAAGTCCCACCAGACAGTTTGAAGTTGGGTGCCTTAAGCAAACACAAGCACGCACACACACACACACATAAATGCATGTTTAGAGAAGCTGAGGATCATTGATCTGTATGCCAACACACCAGATGTGACCGCATGCTCACTCACGCACATTTACACAAAGCTGAACCCGTGGTAATAAGTTTTAGAGTGTCCCTCATCCTGCTGCTGCTCATCTCCATCACCATCACCTCTGCTTTACTCTTCCTCTGCACCTTTCATGCCATCTGTTACATCCTCCCGTTCCCTGGTCACCATGTTCCTCAGTGAAGCTCATCTGACACAACATGTTGTTGCTAAATGTTTTCCACATGGCTGAAACAGAAAATATGCTTTTAAAAAGAAAAAAATCATTATTATAGTTTAGATTCAGCTATAGAAGAACTGTGAAAGGACAGAGATGCAGGGATGTGCTTGTATAGACACAACAGCCCTGATTTTTGGACCTCGAGGTAGCCTGGCTTAAATCAGCTTTTATCTGTTTAGACAGTGACATGGAGATTATACATACACCACCAATTAGAAGTAAACACGCTTTCTGTTGAAGTCTAAATGAAGCCAAAACAGTATTTAACTATTATAAAACACACTTAGGTCATGTACTCATGTTTGTACATTTATATTTGTCACACAAAGGTCACAATATATTCAGTGAATGTGGATTAACATGGTCAAGTTAGACTTGAATCTCTTCTTTTTTTGTGAAAAACTGGATTATTTTACATTGAACAATTAAACCTTTAACAAACATTAATCACCTTAAAACTTTCCATTCATGTCGGCATACTATAAATATTAGATCTTTAAACTTAAGATAAAGATACACACAGTGAACAAAATGATAAGGCCTATATGTCCATACACATATACACACACTCACACACACATATTACCTTTGAGACATAAGACCTTTGAACTTTCAGGAATAGTGTGTTATAAATATATAATCTCAAGGGCACCATTGCAAGCTGCTGTACAGCGCAATATTTATTGGTATGTTGCATGACAGATTTTTTTTGTCTCAACAGTGAAAGGACACATGTTGATAAGTAATAGATTTATTTAGTCTGAGGTCAGTAGTCCACTTCTCATGCATATAATAAATCTAACATGAGAGGCACTTAAGTTGAAGACACTCACGCACACACACTTGCTACTACAAAACCCATTTGAAGAAATGTTGACTGAAACAAATCTAGAATTTAATGCCAGCAACACACTCAAAAACGTTCAGAGAGGCATGCACAGGCATTTTGTCTCACCCTCCTAATTAAACATTTCAATTGCTTGGGAAGAGTAGATATTAACTGCTGCGAGATTATATGCTCATTCTTACTGAAAACAATATTTCGGTTGCTCAACAGTTCATGGTCATTACTGTCTGTTTCTTCTTTTCATAATACACCATAAGGCCTTTAACAACTGTCTGGGAAAGTGAGGAGACCAGTTGCCAGAGTTTTAAGAGAGGAATGTTGTCCCATTTTTGTCTGATGCAGGATTCTAGCTGCTGTTCAACACCTGGATTCCTTTCGTACAAAGCCATGCTGTTGTGGTGGATGCAGTATGTGGTTTGTGGTCTTGCTGAAATGTGCAAGGCCTTCCTTGAAAGACACATCTGGATGTGAGCAACACCTCTATGTATTCGCTAGCATTGCTGGTGCCTTTCTGGTTGTGTAAGCTGACATGCAAGCTTTTCACCTGTCTGCATATAAAAAGCTGGATGGTCCCTCTCCTTTTTAGTCCACAGGACACAATGTCCATGGTTTCCAAAAAACAAAACAAAACAAAACAAAAAAACAATTTCAAATTTTGATTCATCTGACCATGTAACAGTTTTCCATTTAGCTTCAGACCATTTTAGATGAACTTTGGCTCACAGAAGATGCCGGTGTTTGTCTTCATATATGGCTTCTTTTCATGACACAACTTTAACTTCATTGTGTAGTTTACATTGTTCGACAATTTTTGGATTCATATTGTCGCAGATTGGTTAACCTTTGCCTAGCTTCACATCTAAAGCTGGGGTGTCTATATCTGGTCTTTGAGGACAGCTGTCCTGCATGTCTTAGGTTTCCTTGTATGAACA
>JBAMYA010051190.1:0-32331 GCA_037176975.1 Arrhamphus sclerolepis | reverse complement strand
GAAGCCATCAGGCTCCTCTATTATGATATATATATATATATATATATATATATATATATATATATATTATCCTTGTTTTAAGACAAATGGTCCTGTTTTAAAAGTATATGTCTCATTTAAGAATTCTATCCAAGCATTTTATTTCTTACCCCATTGGCAGATTTCTTTTCTTTTTCCTCAATATAAGACATTTTGACTAGATTTAGGTATGTAGGGTTACAGTATTCTTAAATGGTCAGTTTTTGCAGTGTGGAATCAACTCCTGGTCTCGGTCCGTGTAGCAGCCTGAACTCACCTACTGTCAGGTCCATGTTGTGTCTTTCTCCCAGCGCTCTGAGTCTGTACAAGCAGCCGCTCTGGTAGTAGTACTGGAGGAACTGGACAAAGCCTGTTCAACAAACAGAAACAAAATCAAACAAGACTTGACTGTTGGCAACCAGTCGCTTCACCAAGGCTGATCTGGTGATGCTGATCTGGCTCTGGTCATGATGCACCATCGAGATGTTTTCTACTGAGACAGCTAGACTAATGCCCCGCCCAGAGGTGTAAGATCAAAATAAGAAGCTGGAACATCTTACTCTGGTAAAGATTGTAGCCAAGGAACTGGTTTCTAAACATCTGGTAGAGAGCACCCTCAGGCCTGTGAAGAAAGACAGAGTTAAAAGTCTCAACACCAACCAGTGAGTGTTTTTTAGAAATATTCAAAAACATCTGTACTGGAAGCATAAGAGCTGAAATGTCCCTCACCAGGTGAGCATGACTCCAGACAGGAAGGTCGACACATAATGGTGGAAAACCCACCAGCCTTTGATCCTGAAACAACAAACAGGACTGGTATCGATAAAAGATCAGGCAAATACATCCGAGGATGAACACCAGCGTACAACTTTTTCAAGAATGTCAGTATCTATTTGGCATAAAAGAAGCCAAACGTTTAAAAAAGAAAAAAAGTGAGAAATATTAAGTACCCCATGACTCATTAATACCTTGAAGTAGTGGTTTCCTGAATACTTCTTCAGTCTCTCGTGTTGTGGAGGACTTTAGTTAACTCCACAACATGCTTTGTTCATTGAACTTTCACGTCTCCACAGCTCTCTGAAGGTCCAATAACACCATTTCCACCTGGGCTGAGTAGTCTCTTAGACCATTTCTTAGTCCCCTGAATCCTGATGTGCTGAGCATCTTCACCCTGTCTTTCTTATCTTAGCTTCAGCCGTCAGGCAGATGATCTCACATTAGAATAATCTGGTTAACAGAGGAGTTGGTGGTTGACTCAGCCACTGCACAGTAGGACCAACAGATGTAAAGCACAGCTGTGTTTACAGTCGTCATGAGGTGTTTCTGTTGAAATGCTTGGTTTTGTCCAAACAACTCCACCTTGGTCTCATCTGTCCAGAGTTCAGTGTTCCAGACGTCTTGTGGTCTGCTCTGATGCAGTTTTGTAAACCTCTGTAGAGTTTCATATTTACCATGCTCAATAAGGCCCTGGAGGGTCTAATACACGACCCGTTCCAAAAAAAAAAAAAAAAAAACGCATCCAACCCAGCATGCTGCGCTTGTACTGATGATGGGAACAAGGTCTTTGCCAGCACATCCTGAAGATTCTCAATGGGCTTCAAGTCTGGACTCTGGTCTTCATTTTCACACATGGATCAGTCAGCACACTCTTTCACGACCTGAGCCCCATGAATCCTTCACCGTCATCTTGGAATATGTCCGTACCATCAGGGAAGAAAACGTGCATTGATGGGAAAAACCTGTTCATTCAGTATATTCAGGTAGTCAGCTGACCTCATAACATTGCTGAACCTAGACCTGAGCCTAGACCTGAGCCTAGACCTGACCAACTGCAGCAACCCCAGATCATAGACTGCCCCCGAGGCCTCTATGGTAGACACTAGGCATGATGGGAGCATCGCTTCATCCTGATGTTCCCATCATTCTGGAACTTATTAAATCTGGACTCATCAGACCACATGACCTTCCATCGCTCCAGAGTCCAATCTTTCTGCTCTCTAGCAAATTGAAACCTTTTTTTCCTGATTTGCCTCACTGATAAGTGGTTTCCTTAAGACTACTGAATAGTCCCAACCCCCTGAGTTCCTTTTCGTATTTTCACTATCAAACACAGTTATCACGACCATTCAAGATTTTTTTTCCGACCACATTTCTTCCTGGAGGATGATGGTTCTCGCCATCCTTTAGGTTTTTAATAATGCCTTGGACAGTTCTGAACCCAGTCTCCTTAAATGTTCTATCGGCCTGATGCGTGCCAATAATCTGACCCTTCTGAAACAGATGAACATCTTTTCCATGACCACCAGATTCTGACATGGCGGTTTAAGAAATGAGAAGCTGCTCACTGCTTCAGTTTGGGTTAAACAACTTGTCGAAGCTGAAACATAACACATAAAACACGCCGTTATTATCCAATGGGAGGCTCTTACTTATTTGCTTAGTTAAATCCAGGCAGTGACTTTTTTTTGGATGGGCAGTGTAAATAACGCTTGTTTTTTTATATTTTGCTAAGCATTAAACAACCTAACGTGACAGTAAATCCACTGGAACATCCACTTCCAGACTCATCTGAGGTTGAAACACAAGATCCATTATGATCAGATCATTTTTTCACACTTTGTTAAGAGTATTAACTTTTGTTAATACTGTACATCAAAACAGTGAGAGTGCTGCAGACCTGGAGCCGTTGCTGATGAGGATGCTCTCCCGGATGGTGAGTGTGCAGTAATACCACACCAACAGGAAGTTAAACAGGGCGTCCAGGACTCTTGAATTAAAGAAAAACACATTGAGCTCTGGTAATCTGGGAATCATTACGCATTCATGGAGTAAAGATGAAGGAGGCGATGAGAAAACGTTACCTGTAGCTGAACAAAAATCGACACGTGAAGGAGAACATGAAGAGAATGACAGTGAGGATGACTTTAAACTTCTCATATTCATCTTTGTAGGCAAATCTGTTTGGTGAAACCAGGAGAGAGAGGATGGTTCATGGAGCAGCACTTCCAGAAGGACTATCAGGTGCTGGTGTGACTTACTTTGCCTGCTTGTTGAGGAGCGTCACGTTGATATTTCCTAAAACAAGACTGAGGTATAGTCTGAAACAGAAAGAGAAATAGTCATTATAACGCACATATCTCAATATTTTAATGCTAATGAACACAGTGAGTCTGTGTGATGGAGATGATACCCGTTCTTCTTTGGGAGAAAAGCTTCCATCTCGGAGAAAGTGTCTACTTTGTCTTTGATGGACTCTTCAATTTCAGCGATGGACTCCATCTCCTCTGGAGTTGAATTTGGTGATAAATGGTTTTCTTTGCATCTAATTGTGGAAAACAAAATGTGACAAAGTCATAACGCAACCCCTGCTTACAGATGACTCACGAGGCGTCTGGCATCTACGAACTTAAGACTGAAAACACCTTCAGTTTCTGAAGACTGACCAAACAACCAAAGCAGATCAGGCATTCCAAACCAAACAGATTAAATAAATCTGGATACCATCACAAAAGCACTGGATGGAAATGCTTTTCCTGAAAAAAGATCACATGGGCAACTTGTACAAAAAAAAAAAAGGCATGTGGCCCAAAATGGAGCCTTGAGGGACTCCACAAGTTGCAAGAAGCTGCAGAGTAAGCAGCAATGCTGGTATGACTAGACCTGATTCTCTCTGTGGTCATGAGACTTTGCTGTCAAGCTCTGATTCTGCCAGAGCTGCTCTTTGTCAACAACTTTCTTCATCACTTTTATGGGGAGACATTTAGGTGCAACCAAGAGGCAGAAGGGGTCCGGTTCAGTAGACCCAGGATGCACTTTCAGAAGAGTTCAAAGCTAAAGGATGAGAATCAGCACGTCTGAATCTGAGGCCGTGGTTCTCAGATGGAAAAGGTTGCAAAGCTCTCTCCGGGTGGGAACAATGTGCTCGCTCAAGTGGAGGAGTTTAAATATTGACGGATGGATTGGTGCAGCATCTGCAGCTATACAAGGTCTACTTTATACTGGTCTGTTTGGGTGGTCAAACTGTGAGCAGTGACCCAAAGAACAAGATTGTAATAATCAGCTGATAATGATCCAGCATCTGGTGAAGATGGCTCCTGGAACTTCCTGCCAATATTAAATGTGTCTCAGCTCGTAACACTTTCAAACTCTGCTCTTTAATTTTCATTTTATGCCACTCCTATTACTGCACTGTTTTTCCATATCTAAGCTTTGTTTTATTCCTTTTTCTGTCTAAATCTATTTTTTGTAAATATATTTTCTGCCATTTTATTTTGGATTCCATTGCCATTCTTATGCTGTTTTAGTCATTTTTTCATTCATTTCTTTTTTTCTGTTCTTTTTATCTCAATGTCTTTGTAAAGCAGTTGCCTTTGTGTATGAAATGTGCTCCACAAATAAACCTGCTTTAACGTAACTGAGACAGAATTAATAGTAATTAGTAAGGCAGACAGTTACAGGAGTGTCTGCATGCAGAGAAGCGTTGGAGTCCAGAAGAAAAAGATGATACTCCATTTCACACTCCCCAAGATGATCAAAGTGAAAAAAAAAATGTTTAAAGCTTCTTTTTCCTTGTTTTTCATTTTTATTTTAATAAAGACTGCTGTGGGCTTCTGGATATCACAACCAAAGCAATGGAGGGAAATGTTTTTCCTGAAAAACAATCAAACTGACATGTACAATAAAAACGGCATGGGGCCCAAAATGGAGCCTTGAGGGATTCCACAAGTAAGAATATCTGCAGAAGAAGAGCTTTCATTGAAGTCCTGTGTGTCAGTTATGACTGAAACCACTTTAAAATCACACCTTTGATTTAAGCATCTTTTAGCTCGTGAACCACTGCATCAAAAGCTGTAAACGGACATGAAAGCTTTAAAAGCAGCAGACGTTGCTGCGGCAAATATTCTCAAACATGCACACAGAGCTCTTTTATGTCCAACACATGTCTCAAATGTACAACATGGGCTTCAGGGTCCAGCTGAAGGGCACTTTGTCATGTGTTGCAACCATCAAACGTTTCGATGACAGATGACGGCTCTAACTCCTCCGTCACAGCTGCCCAGCATGTCAAACTGGGAATATTCGCAGCATTAAGAAGCAGCAAATGCAGTGACGGCGGCTCTGAACTGCTGAGCGGCTGAAATCCTAATCCAACAAGAATGGGAAACATGACAAGAATGGGGAATATTTTGCTTTCAAAAGTGCATTGTTTTCCACAGCTCCCAAATGCTGGCAGTCTTGTCAAAAGCAGAGATCGTGCACAGCACACAGCACGTGCACTTACATGAAGAAATACACCTGTGATCAACACCTACTGATCTAGTGACAAAGTGAGTTCTTTCAGTTTCTTCCTCTGGCGTGCGATAGCGCTGGAGCAGCTGTTTTGAAGTTTGGTCACTTCCTCCAGTTTCTGTTTGTATAAACGATGAGTGTCCTGGAGGCGAAAAAAGAAAAAAGAAAACAAGGTTCAACATCAGTGTGTTCAGTAGACTTACCGTTTTCCTTCAGTATCACGTTAGAAGGACACAGCGATGTGGTCAGATGAATACAAATACAATGATATGACCGCCGTTAATTAAATCCAATCCCATCATCACAAAACCAAAGACCCATCTTTACTGAAATTACAGCTGCACACATCTGGCAAAAAGGAAGCAATTACCATCATCAGTCAGAAATTATCCATATTTTGCAGAGTAGAATTTACCCTGATGTGGTACAAAAAAAATGTCTTCATTCAGCTGTCATGGCTGGACATCATCTTTTTGTATCAGGATGCTAATAGGTTTATTTCTGCAGCATTTTAACATGAAGGTCAACGATGACTTGCTCTGACTCTGACTCCAGCGTGAAAAAAAAAAAAAAGTCCCCTAGCAAAATTGCAAATAACTAAAGTCTTTCAACATCGAGAGTAAAAAGACTGTGAAAAGATTCAGGGACTCTTGGGAAATCCTAAAGTGTGGTTAAAGGTCAAAGCCAGAAATGACTGTTGGCTCTCAGGTGGCAGCGTAGACGAACCGTGATATCCTTGATGGGCTTAAAAAAAACAAGCCTCAGGAAACCGTCATCACTCAACACCAGTGACTTAAAGAAACATGGATGTACTCAGCAAAAAAATGCAGAAATTAATTCACTGGGCTCTTTTAATTCTGAAATATAATCTGCTCTGATCATTAAAGATCAGTGTCTTTACCTCAGATGAACAAAAATGTGCAACTTTTTTCACTGTGCCACTATATAATAATCATAAAAGGAAGCCAAAAAACAAAACAAAAAAAATCATGTGGGCAAACCTAAGTACCTCCTTACTGCTCCAGAGGATTTAACAGGGCAGGTTTCAGCCAGGTGCTGCTGATCATCAGCAAATATTAGAGAAGCTATTTCTGCTGAGCAGCAGTCTGAAAAAGGTTATAAAACCATTCAAGAACAATTTGGAGTTCATTGTTCTAAACTGAGAAAGATTATATTGAAGATCATTCTAAATTTCACCTTTGGGGACTCCATGAATTGAATAATTCACAAGTGGAAAACATTTGAAAAAGCTCAAATCCTTCCAGAAGTGGATGAGTGTAAACTCTCAACTGTTTTAAAATGTCTCTTTAACTCTTGCCTGATTTATTTAGTTTTTTTTTTCTTAGAGCAGTGCTTTTGTTTTCCCCTCTTGGCACTGTGTCCTCATAGTGAGAATTTTTCCTCTTATGGTTTCATTTTTGTTTAATAAATCATGGCAGAATGAAAAAAAAAAACTGCCCACTATGATCAGGTGATTCTTTTATTATTTTTTAACACGTAACAGAAAATAAAAATTGGTAGTTTTTGATTCTTCTATTTACTCTGAAGGACATCAGCGTGATGAAGGTGAAAATAAGTCTGAGTGGTCTAAATATTAAAAAGTGACATAAATTAAATCTCTTTAACAGACTCCAGGAACAGGCAGCAGTCCCAGCCTCTGGTGTAATGCGCTGTGCTTTGTCCAATAGTTTTCCACCTTAAAATCACTTGCAACAACAACCACTGGACAAATGTGCAACAGCAAAAGTTATAATAGCAAAGAGGGTTGAATTTCTAAATAGGGAACAAAGTAGAAATAGAAATCTAGCTTCCTGTACAACTGTATTTGAATTTCCTTACTGTATGTGCAGCAGATTTTAGGTTTAAAGTAAACATTCCAAAAACTTTTTTTTTCTTTCGCTGAGGGGTTATTTTGGTCTAACATCACAGACAGAACAACAGCTCTCTTTTCAATCACGTCTTTATAGATTTGTTTGTAAAATGTGCTTTACGTTATGGTTTTGTCAGAAACTTCACCCCTGTCTTCTGTGACCTGCGTCTATTTCTCATTCAGCATTACAGCTTTGTGCTAGCTCCCTTCACAGGTTCAGCGGGGTTATTCATCTCCGACGTGAGACTATGACGTCACAGTTCCACGCAGATCTGATGGGCTCATTTATGACAGCTTTTTGAACCCCAAAACTTTTATTTAACAGATTTATTCATTAAAAACACACACACACAAAACAGAAACAATCACATATATGCTTCCAGGCTATTCATTTTTAATTTTTCAATCATATATCCCCTTTTAAAATTGAAAAAGCATCATTAAACATCCTCGGTGTCTCCCCAAAACAATCTCGTGTGAGGACAATCGTGACAACCGTTCCGATGGCTTTTCCGTTCAATAATCTTTCTTTTATCTTAGAATTAACTCTGAACTGGCACTGGATAGTTATCTTTAGCTGCTGAGGGCCGCTTCCACCCATCCCCACTATCAGCTTACAAATATATGTCCATTCATATATAAATATATATATGGCTGAAGGTGCTCATTAACTCACCTGAATTTGTTGGTAATCTTTTTCTAAATCCTCCCATTCTCGCAGGCACTCCGAGAAACCCGACGGACTGAACAACATTTTCTACTCTTGACACCCAGAAAGCTGCTGAAGAGTTGAGAAATAATCAAGATCCGCTGTGTGCAACAGTTGTTCTGCAGTAGGGGTCAAAAATAAAAAAAATAAAAAAACATCAAGGGAAGAGCACTTCCTGTTAATGCCTTCAGAATAAAAGCGTTTCTCTAACCTGAACACGAACGTGGATATAAGAATTTTTTTTTTTAAATTAAAAACATTATTTCAGCACAGACTAACGCTTTGATCACCACTGTTTCATAAACTGTTAATTAACAATATACACAATTGAACAATGTATGTAAATTTGTGTGAAATAAGTTATTCTGAGGAATGATTTATTTTCTATAATGTTGTACAAAGTCAATTATTCTACATATTGTCTTTAATATTAATTTCATTATTTTCACATTACTTCACCTGTAATATCATATCAAGTGAATAATATTGTAGGAAATCTCACACATCTTTTCTTTCGAGACAGGTTATTTGCAAAGTACTTTTTTGTTTGTTTGTTTCATGTTTTTGTTTTCATGTTGATGATTCCTGAAATAATATATTTATTTATGAACCAGGGAATGTTTATTTGATTTGATCAATGATCTCTGGTGAACAATAACATAATACAGGTTTTTGCAGTTATATGCAATATAATAAGTACCCAGAGTACTGCTTGTTTTAATCACACAGTAATTTATTTCTACAATAAAACAGTCAGATTTCTTTTCTTTTTTTTCACCCATTTTAGACCTTTGCAAGATCGAAATGTTTAATTGTAAAACATAAATTTCTGACAGAAAATTACTGGCCATAAATATTTCAGTTATTTTTTTCAAAAGCAGTTCTAAAGATGGGCTTTTATTTTTGACATTCATATCCGGTATACTTTAGCTCACGATCGTGAGTCAAAATTCTTGGATTTGCACACCCCTGGGCGTGATCATTGTCAGCTGGTTTGTCCAATCAAATTACACAATGATAATGTGGTACGTCGTTTTAGACAATCACCGTCAGTTCCCGTAAAAACCGCTTCAAAGACATTCAAATATTCTCCCTGTGTTTAATCTGAAAGGTACAACTTCATCTCTAAGAAAACCTTTCTCATTAGCACGGATCGTCTCACATAAGTCTTGGCATTTATAAACCATATATACATATTTTAGAGACTTAGTTATTGTTTGGTTTTGATGGTTCTGTGAGAGGAGGACACCAAATCTCCTGCAAGGTTAATTTTAGGGCAAAAATTCTTTTGAAGGCCTTTGTTAGTATTTATAGAGGTTATGTTATGTAACTCTGTAGAAAGACTCCAGTAGAGTCTCTTCTGGATCAATAAATTAAGACTAATCAATCTTAAGGGGCCATACAGAGTAAGTAAATAAGTAATTAAAGCTGTAGTCAAGATATGAAATTGTATTACATTTTATTAATTCATTTACATCCAGTTTAAAACCATTTGATCTTTAAAAAATAATAGTAGTAGGAGTCTTAATAATAATAATAATAATAATAATAATGATAATAATAATGATAATAATAATAATGATTATGATACACATATAATAATGCTATAACAATGCTATAATGTTATAACAATCAATAAAGAACAATCCAGTAGCACTGATATAAAAATTATAATATCAGTAAGATATCAGCTCATGCAGTCATCATCAGTTCATATTATCAGGTGTCCCTCTGTAGACCATTTCTATTAAAGGAACAGATCGTTTATCACTTAAATGTCCAAAACAATGACAATTTTTAGCTGTCAGTCAAGCACATCATATGGAATCCTGGCATCTGATTGATCAGTTTTATTGCTTAATATAAATATATCTGATATGGTATAAAATAATTCACCCCTGTTCATTTGTCATTGACGTAATATGTAACCACAGATAAGAAAATTATTTTTGTACCAGGCTGTAAATATGTTTAATTCTACTACAAAGTTGGACCTTCTAATGTGGGCGTCATTGGAGATTAGCTCTTTTGTTGAAGCCAGCACCTAGTGGTTGGGAGAGGAACTGCAACAAAACGTACTTCCCAGATGAGTTTCAACCCTGAAGAGAGATGGTTGTTGTTTGGCTAAAACTTGTGATTTACCATCAGGAGGTTCTGTTGCAGTTCCTCTTCTGACCACTAGGGTCAGTCTCCATTGACCTACAACATTGCAGCAGAAATAAATAGTTACAGTCCTCTTCAGAAACATTTAGCGTCTCCATTGATATATTTTTACATCCATGACAACTGTGCTTGAGGTTATTTTATTTTTTTCATAAATCAGGTAAAATTATAAAAAAGAAACCTATTAAAAATTGGGGATTATCATCTGCCCAAAAAATAAAGCAGATTTTATTTTATTTAAATGTTCATCATTCAAAGAATTGCAGTTCCACTTTAGCTTTAAAAAGAAAAACCTCTTTCTCCTTTAAACTAAAACAGAAAACTAAAATGAAAACAAACACGTGAGAATAAAACAATTTCTTTGACCTCAAGGAGCTTCACGTCATCTGAATCTCTCTGTGGGATAAATGAAAACAGATCTGCGTTGCTTCTGAAACAGCTGAAAGCTTTTATAATACAAGGTTGTCTGAAACAGGCTGAATTACTGTTTCTTTTGTTAAGGATGAAACTTGGAGAGATCCGTGCGTTTCCCCTCCGTGGTGCAAACCTCCCAGTCAGACAGCTGCTGCAGGAAGCCCCTGTTGAGACTCACGCTGGGTTTACATTTGAGCAAGTACCTCCAGGCCTCCTGGAACCATCAGATCAATACAATTATGCACTTTAGATGCTTCACCTTCACAGTCAAGAGCAGCCTAATGTCTCTGTGTCAGGAGAAATGTTATAAAATACATGAACGACCTTTGCTGACAAGATGATTACTTCTGATTTTATTCACACAAGAATAAAACCAGAAGAACACACTTCCTGCTTTCATACTTTACTGTCCAAACCGATTAAAATCAGAAAATGCAGCATCTCATGGGTAGAGATTTCAGTCATGAGTTCTGAAGTTTTAATACGATAAAAAACTGAAATAAAAATCTGATAAAATGAAGTGGGCCCACCACATCATTTGAGAGTCTGAAGATCTTAAAATAAGTGTATACTGCTTTATCGCATATATTGAAATTCACAATTTTTCAACATGCTTTTACATCCAAAAGTTATGATACTAAGCTAAAAAGTTCCAATTTTGCAACCCTAACCATACCCCCCACCCCACCATAAACCTGTGATTCCTTAAATCTTTAAATAATAAAGTTCCCTCCAAACTGAATTTAAGAGGATAAGTTCCAGCCAGGTGCTGTTGATTAAACGATCACCAGCAGGTGTGTAGACCTCTATAAAAGCAGCCATTTTTTTGGTCAGCTTGTTGGTCTGGATTGTCCAGATGTGTGATAACACAACACCAAGAGGGAAAGACATCATATTAGTGTACGAAAGAGGAATAGAATAGAATAGAATAGAATAGAATAGAATAGAATAGAATAGAATAGAATAGAATAGTTTCCAAACAATTTGTCTAAAAAAATTAAATAAAAAAAGAACCTGTGAGTACTACGATGTTCACAAAACTACATCTGAATAGAACCACAAGATTTCTGGAACAACATCAGATGGTTTTTATGGAGACAGTCAAGTGCAGTATTCATCTGATGGAGACAGGCTGCCAGTCACGTACATTTGTACGTGATATATCGCACATTTGTAACCACAGGAACTCCCCCATCTAAGTCCTACTTGCCTCCAGCGTGTATTTGAAGTGGTGCATGAGGAAGGAGACGGCCACAGCGCTGCAGCGGCTCCTGCCATGGCTGGAAACTACCAGGACACGAGATCCCACGGTGACGTGTGAATCTGGACAGACGGAGAGTGAATGTGTCAGTGTTCACGCCACATCTAGAAGAAATGTGAAATCTAGCTGCCTACATTTACATTTTACAACAACAGGCTTCAGGCTCAACCTGACCAGAAAAACAACAAGCTGAGTTAAGGTGTGCGTTAACACAATGCCAAGAGGGAAAAACATAAGCAGAAATCTTAAAAAAAAAAAAAAAAAAAGCAACTGGAATATGCAATACGGAAAGGGATTTTTTTTTTTCAAAAACATTCTACATTGACAAAATTATTCACATGGATAAAACTGAAGGCAGTTTTCAGGTTTTACCAGGAGTGGACGTCGCAGCTAACTGTAAGACAGAGGAATTTGCGTGAATATTCTTTGTCTGTCTTCATTGACTTTGAATGGGGTGATGTCATCCGCTGCTAAAATGAATTGTAGGTTTGCGTGCGTTTCAGTGGGTCTGTTGCTTCCGTCAAAACATGAGAAATTTTAACTTTCACTGTATGTGTCAGCCAATCAGGTTCTGGCTGGGCAGCTCAACCTCAGCCAGTGAAGTCATACGTCTACAGCGACTCGTTTCCGTCTACGATTGGACCTCACGTGACAGGAATATGGAGGAAAAATCTAAAAGTATGTTTTAGTCAAAAGCAGAGAGCTCCAATAAACAGATTCACACATGCAATATTTGTACTGGGAGAAAAAAAAGCTGTTTCAAGACCACATAACTTCCACCGGGAGCAACCAAAGCGCTCTCAAAGCTCAGGTCTGCTCACTCGGTTTTTCCAGCTTCTGGAAACACTTACTCTCAGTCTTATCATCGTGTGTGGATCAGAACTTTGTCTGGATGTAGATCAGGGGAAATTTTTGGCACTTTGGATGCCGAGATATGCAATAAATAAATGAATAAGTTAATTTCGTAATAGTGGTCACAACTCACCGATAAATGTGCAAATGTTTTGAAAACATGAATATAAATCAGTGTCCAAAGAGTTGGCCGCACAAATGTTCAGGACGGTCTGGTTTCCGTTAACAGGCCTGGAATTCATTCAAGAAAAAAAAGGAAAGAGAACATTTAGAATTTAATTTGAGCAACAATGATAACTTCCTCTGGTATTTCTCATTAATTACTCTACAGAGAGTTATCCAGCACGACATCTGAGATGTTGACGATGGCTCTGATTTTCAGGTGGCTCAGGACGCTCGCGTCCGCGCTTTGCTTCTGGTTGCCCATAAACAGCAGTCCTGGTATTACCTCCACTGGATATATCTTCAGGTTTTCAAGTTCCTGCAATAATCCCGAAATATATTAATAATAATGTAATAATCAACTTACTGACGATACTGTGCTCATGAGCGGGGGTCCTGTACATCATATAATACCACTTTGTCCCTTTAGAGGTGCACTTTGTGGTATCTTACTCCAGAAAGCTGACACTTAAACTTTAATTTTTACCGCCCCCATGTGGCTGGAAATGGTTATTGGTACATAGAGTTGATTTAATACTTGATTGAGAATTAAAGTGTAGTGTACTGGTAAATTGCAGAGTTAAAATTCATAGAAAAGTACGGAAGCTCTAAAAGGCCATACATGCATACATTTTATTTCTCCCGTTTTTCCGTAATAACGAGATAACTCCACCATTTTCTCATGTTAAGTTAAGTTGAGTTATTTTTTCCTCCGTTTTCCCGTTATAATGAGATAATAAATTTGAGATCTCAAGAAAACTAAGAAAAAACGTCTCTGCACACTTAGATCCATGCAAACAAGTGTATTTTTCACCAAGCTTTCAGTCTATCGACCTTCATCAGGGCATTGCAATGCCCTTGAGATCTCAAATTAATTAACTCGTTATCACGAGAAAACGATGGAGTTATGTCGTTATCACAGGAAAATGATCTCGTTATCACAGGAAAACGGAGGAAAAATAACTCATTATCATGAGAAAACGGGGGAAATAAAATGTATGCATGTATGGCCGTTTAGGGCTTCCATAGAAAAGAAACCTTAAGATTTCTAGAATTAAATTTGCAAATACACAAGAAAGAAGATCCAAAGTCTGATTCATTTTTGTCAAAGATTAGCAAGTTTCCAAAATGAGATATTGCACTACAAATAAGCGTAATATTGCTAAATGTAGTCAAATGATCTTATATTATTAAAAAATATATATGCCAGGGGGGTTCAAAAAATTAACTTGACTAGAATTCTTTAAAGAATTTCTAAAATTCCTAAAAGATTGATAATATCACAGTGAATCATCTTAAAGGGTTTTACGTCCCCCAACAAAGCTCTATGGAAGCAGTAAAGGCGAATTAAAACCACGTCACCACTTATTTCTTCAAGTATGAACAAGAAAACAGTGTTAACTCCAAAACACTGGTGCAGATAGAAACTACACCGCTGGATTATCCGGGATGAACCTTCAGAGACTTGTTGAAGAGCGTGTGAATGAGGTGTGCACACTTGTTTTGTGATACCGTGATGGTGTGAAGGATCTTCTCGGTCCTTAAAAACTGATAGAGAGCGGAGAACCTCTGGAAGCCTCCTCTCACTATCTGGACAGGACAGAGGCTGACCTCAGCAAGAACCCGCGCGCAGTCAACCGCTGCACCTGCAGTCAAAGTGAGGCTTTTTAGTTGTTCTTTAAAAATATATATTATGAGGAAAAATTCCATACAGATGTTAAAACATCCTTTTTTAATGATTTCTTTCTGCTAATCATACAACTTCCATCATTTTGACATTTTTTTGATCAGAAAAAGAACTACCCCCCCCCCCCCCTTTCTGTTTTCACTGAATTTAGAGACTATGGTGCAGATGTGCATACTGCTACAAAACAGATGTTTTGGCTCTTTATTTAGGTGTGGGTTAACACAATGCAAATAGTGAAAGACAAAAGCAATGGTCTTAGAAAAGCAATTGTTGCTGGAAAGATCAGATTAAGTTCCTTTTTAATAATAAAAAAGCAAGAACAACAAAAAAAACACAAGATTAAAAGAGGGTGTGTTAACTTTCTCTTAACTCTTAACACAATCTGAGTACCTTGTTCCTGTAAAGAGCTTGTATCATTGTCATAGACCACCACGTGCTGCATACTGTCAACCTCCACCGCCTCTGGCAGCAGGAACCTTCCATTGGAATCCTAGAATCAGTTAAAATGTTTTATTTGACCATGTTTGAGATTTTGTTGTTATTGAATAAAAAATTTAAAGTGAAGCCTTTGTTGTTGTTGTTGTTGTTTTTTTATTAGAGTTGTGCTAATTTGGGAAGCTAAAATTGCAAAATAAAAACCCCCCACTTTTTTTGGTATGCATGTTATGGGTTCAGAGTTTTTAATTTTTTAATAGTTATGTATTTTTAATTTTTAAGTTTGTTTGATTATTTCAGTTTAGTTTAACAATCACATCCATAGTTTTAGTTTTACTTTTAGTTTTGAAACTTGGTTAGTTTTAGTATAGTTTCAGTATCGTTTTAGCTAGCTTTTAAGATGGCATTTTAAGGTAGCATGTTTATGAAGCAATCTTGAAAAATGATAAAAGTCAAAATTAAATAATAAAAGCTGAAAGAAGCTCAATGTGAATGTGGATGCGACAAACAAACACATCCCTTTACATATCTTCAGTCAAGTAATTTCTTATTAAGTTTTTAGCTTTAGCTTCCAGGAAAAACTAAAACTATGTTAATTTTAACTGTAATTCTATTTTGTTTCAGTTAGTTTTGTTAAAAAACAAAAAAAAACAAGTTTATTTTTATTTCAGTATGCTGTTATTTTTCACTGTTAGTTTCGGGTTACGCTCTGGCTTCCAGTAACTATAATAACAGATATGATCTGAATCGCAGATATTGTGATGTCTTTACCACTTTCACACTTCTAGCCGTTACGATGTGACTTGTGTAATAGTCTGGGCGTTCACGAGCATCTAGAGAAAAGAGACATGAAAAGCAGACTGGAACCAAAGTTGACTTGAAATAAAATATCCAACAAGAAACACATGACAAGCATCCTGTTCCTTACCAACCAAACAGAGGTAGTTGACCTCTGCCAGCCTCAACACACAGCGACTCTGGTTGAGGAGGTTGTAGAGCTCAAATGGTTCACACAGGGTGACCTCAGCCATCACAGGACCAATGATTAAAACACAGCTGGATGGAAACAAAGCACATGTGGGTATGATAACTACTGGTCTTCAGTGAGCTCAGTTTTTGTTTGAGTGGTCACTGTTGCTTAGCAACAGAGTGTTCCTTCCCATTGGTGATGGGTGCTGATGTAATCTTAAAGTCAAAGCAGTCAATTTTATCCATCATGCCAGATGCTGATTGTTGTGGCAAATTTGTATTTTCCAAAAAATGAGTCAAAATCATAGATTTCTAAAGAACGTGGTGAGCTTAAAGTGTGTGGTGGATCGTGTCCAACAGAACGACTCCCAACTACAACACTGCTGTGGGTCCGACACTGTTTGTCCTGAGACTCAGCCATTCTCGAGGGAGCAGGTGCCTGGAGGATGCGGTCAGAAAAAAAAAAAATATAGAAGAAGAAAAGGAGAGGCCGTGTTGTAAATGTTTGTGAAAGAAAAGGATCAGTATTCAACAGTATTCAAGCAGAAACACCTTCATGTCCACTATCAAGCATAGCAGCAGAGGTATGGTGACTTTGCTATTTAGAACCTGTGTACACTTTAGCCGAACTACATCCCCCAGTTAGTGTTCAACTGGCACAGTTTCAACTGCCAGCAGGGGCTCTAACAGCAAAGAACAATATATTGAGTCCTGAACATCAAGCTCTGCTAGGCCCAGTGATGGTTCTACAGTGAAGTGCTCGCTGGGGGCGCCGTACCATCCCATCCCCCAACACTGTCACCACCAGAGACAAAAGGTGGTTAAACACCCAAAATATGTTTAGAACTACAAATCATCTTGCTTCCGTTGATTCTTGGTTGTTGTTATTTTATTTGTTTGTTTTCAATTTTTCCATTGAAATAGACCATCACTTCTCAAAATAACTTAATGACTTAAATGTTTTGTCCAGACCCACATTACATAGATCAATTTTGTCCTGTATTATTCAATGTTAGAATATCAAATTTAATCAAAAGACTGTTACTGGGCTAGAATTACGAGTTCCTGTTTCATTTGGGCTTGAAACCAAAGTGAACCAAAACAGACACAATTACTGGTCTCTGCTCTGACTGCAGCTGGGAGTACTGGGAGGCTGCTGTGAGACTGACCACCTCCCAGTGCTTTAGGATAGGGAGGGGCTCATGGCAGCACCTGCTGCTCGTGCGTCAGCAACCAACAACCAGGTTCATTCTAGTCTATGGAGACAGACGCAGACGCTGCACGCACCGCGTACGTGTGAATGCACTTTAACTGCAGAACACCAGATTCTCCAAAACACCAGAAAAATCTGCAATAACACCTGATACATCACAAGTTGCTTTTGAGGGAAAAAAAAGTCGCCGGGGGGTTAGGAAAGTCACCAGATTTAGCAAGAAAGTAGCCGAGTTGGCAACACTACTCCAGTGACAGGAAAATTCAGCTTTTCAGTTTTTACAAATAACTTTTCTTCTATCAACTCCATCATCTGGAAGAGGTTTAAAATGAAAATGTCCATGAAAATCTCCATTTTCAGTCCCTGCCAGTTCATTTCTGTGAGCCATGGTTGTCTGTGTTCAGATTCTGAGGAACAGACTTCCAAAGTAAAAGTCAGGAAAAAAATGAAAAAAACAAAAAGAATAAAAAAGTGCATTAACGGACTTTAAAATAATGATGGCATTAATTTATTAATGCATTACGACACCCATCCCTAAATATTATGAATGAGATGTGCGTTATTTGGAAGAAAGTCGAGGTGTGACTGACTTTAGCCCACTAATTCTATATATCTATAGAGAATTGTACTATACTGTCTTTCTTTCCCTTGTCTGTTCTATTTGGGAGACCCAGGTTATAGTTGGACTTTTAAGGCAGTACCGTGGAACGTGACATGAAAGGGGGCAGCATGAATTTCTCGTGAGATTCAACATGTCGACTCTCTTTCTCGTTTTGTCGTTCCTCTCATGCTGAATCAGTGCCTTCCATCATCTCGTTCTTTTATGACATACATCGCTGTAGTATATAGTAGATAATTGAAGGTGTTTTAGCTTGTTGCTTTCTTTATCAGAAGTGTCTGCAAAATGCCTAAACACTGCAACACGTTGTGACTGGTGCTGCCACCTAGTTGATAAGAATTGCACCATTTTCGTGGTACCCAGGTAGCTTGTAAGACTCAACCTCGTAACCTTCTAGCTGCGAAGACAACGTTGTCACTGCCAAGCTACCAAGTTGCTCTCCAGTAAATACCCAAAGAACACCAGCAAACCTACCTCAAAGGGCTGTTTTTGAACAACATAGTCAAAGTTCAGACCTGAACCCAGCTGAAATACTCTGGTGGGACCTTAACTGAGCTGCGAATGTCCAAAAGCCTTGATGAACTTAAGCAACGCTGACACCTGATGATGCCTACAGAACCACATCATCTGCATAAAGCAGAGACGCAGTCCTGAGGTACCAAAGATCAGAGTCCACATGTATTAATCAGATTATCACTTACTCTGATTATGACCTGAATTAATCTAAGTTTCTGGTTGTATGGCAGTCCCTTGATCAGAGTATGGCCTTAATCTGATTCAGACCGGAGTATTGTGGTCCATGTCGCTGATCATTGTCCATAAAAAGATTACTTTAAAGTTATTGCTGCTAAAAGGTGGATCTACAACGTATTGAATTGTAGAGGTAATTAGGAATGCTCACATTATTATTTTTTTCTTTTTGGTTCCATTTTAGTGAAATAAATAAAGTCATATGTTGTAGTTTGTAAGAGGTTTTGTATTTGTCGTATGTGCCATCACTTCTGCACGTGACGGTAAATTACACAAAATGGATATCCAGACTTACACAAACACACACACACACACTTTTGTCCGACTTTTGAGAACAACATGTACTCAGTTCCAGCGCATCCTGAATGAGTGACTGTGACGTCCGTCCAGCCCAGAGTCACAAATCATGCTGGATGTCTGGGACGACAACAAAGCTTCAGAGCCAAGATGCAGGCAGAGACGCAGCTTCCTTCAAACCCAGCAAAGATTCACATCTTACTGCTCGCGAGTTTCCTTTTCTTGAATCAAGGTAAGGTGCATTCTTTTGAACTAATTCGCTTTAAAGTGAGATGCAAAGATTGACGAGTTTTGCTTTAAAAGAAAATAGAATAGAAATGTTAACTTTACGGATAGTTTTTGTTCTTTTAGGCATGAGTACTTAAAAAAAATACAATTAATGTTGTGTCTGAACATAAAAAACAACTCTTTGTTCTGTTGCCAGATGTAAAAAAAACAAAGGATGCTTTACACCAGTGGAGCTGAGTTTGTTGTGGGTAGTTTAGAGGTAAAAATCTTATAGTATCTAAGTACATTTTATTTAAGTTGCATGGATCCTTTGTTGAAGTAAAAACAGAGCGTGATGTGTTTTTTTTCTTTTTCTTATTTCCTCAGTGTCACTAAACCAGTTAAAGTGACTGAATTCCATTACAAAGGCGGTATTTGTTGTCGGGGTGTTGGATCATATTAGACTGTGGGTGTTTTTACAGTCTTGCGCCCATAATTGTGCCTACAGCCTGTACCAGAACCAGCGTTTTCTGATGTTTTCAGCTGTGGCACCGTGTCGTCACTGTCCTGCCATTGTTGTGGCTCGCAGCAGAGTCACTGAGCTGCTCTGTTTCTGCAGCGTTAGCATTGCATCTGGAAAGCTCCCAGAGCTCTTTTCATTAACTGCCAAGAGGGAAATTTGAACAAACAATTCCCACCTTTGTTGGGTCATGCCAGCCCACCCCACAGGCTAACAGCTGTATCCATAGTAATGTGGGCCTGCAAACTGGGTCCAGCATTCAGTGGCGGTGTGGTGTGGTGTCCAAATCACACATTTTGTTGTCCATACAGCTGCTTCAATGAAACGGCTCAGTTTTCATGCAAATGACATAACAATGCAAATACTTTCCATTCCACTGCAGTGGGCAGTGTTTACAGGAAAACTGCATGAAAGAAAGTGGAGGCTGAGGAGGCCAGGTGGATTTGGCTGTAGGCAAATTCCCCACTAGATGTCACTAAATCCTGCACACATACCCTTTTTAACTGAACAGTAACATTACTGCGTTGAGGTTTTTGTGTCCCACCAACTAGGTTGGGGACCGGACTTTAAATAGGTCATTTATTCTATGTTAACTCAGAGTATATATAGCAAACAGGTTTTGGTACCTTGTCGCACCTTGGGGCGGTCCCAAGGATTTAGTTTACACAACTGATAGTTTATCTTATTACCTAATACACAAATGAATTTGTATTTATGATGCAAGAGCAGTGATATACGAGTACAGATGTCCAGTAACAAAGTTTGTCTTTGACAACAGTTTATTTGACTAAAACCTGTACCTGCAGGATTCTTAATGTACTTTTTGTAAGGATATGATGATAAGCAATGAGTCACATACACTGATTATGTACAACACTTTTTGAATTCCATTTATTCTGTCTATATTTATGTTAAACCACCTTCTTACTATTATATCTGAGTAACACTGAGAATAAAGAGTTGATTTCAGTGAAGTCTGAAAATCATTGCATGCATTTATCTACAGAGCAGGAGAGTAAACTACACAAAACACATGTCCAATGAAATCATAAATTAATATCAAGGTCGTAAATGAAATAATAATTTCCATCTTCTCTTAGTTGGTGATGATGCAGCATTCAGGTAAAATCCACATCCATCCTTCTCTCATGTGGTCAAATAAATTATTTGGTGTGATTCATGTATTCCTTATAAATCTATAAAGGATACTCTTGCTATCTTGGATAGCCTTTGTTTTTTGTGATAAACACCCACACATAACACCAAAAACATATTTGAAGCTTTATAAATACACCATCAGAACCATGTCAAGAGGAACGAGGAAAAACTAGGAGATATGAAAGCAACTACAGCTACAGAGTCCACTGAGTATGTGCAAGGACCAAACAGCTCCAGGAAAGAACCAAAAGAACTGCATAGTCTTTCCTTATGGCCACCAGAAGCCAAGCATCTAGTCCCTGAAGTCGAGGGGTTAGTAAAAGACTTACTGGCACTAACCACACTAGACTACACAGTAAAACCATTGACTGTAAATACTGGATGAACTATCAGGTCACGTGACCAATAGATTTGTGCAGAGAGCCTTTGAAGTACAGTTTTCCCCTTCTTGGCATCATGTTGCAAAGAGGCGGGACAAGGCTGCCTGCCAATGTCTAGCTGTCAGTGTGATGTCAAATGACATCCCGGCATCTGATTGGTCAGCTTTATTGCTTAATATAAATTTATCTGACATGGCAGGAAAAAAATCCACTGAGATTTTTTTTATCCTAAAATGTTATTTCAGAACAAATCTAACTCTGGGAACCCTCCTCTGTGTTTCTCTGCAGGTGAAGTGCTGGCTGTGAATATGACCATTGCCAACACCCTTATCAGAGGAGCAGTTGGCGGGGAGGCCCTCCTGTCGGTCCGCTACAGTAGCTTCAGCATTGACCTGCCGGTCATCAAATGGCAGCTGAAGAGGGAGAAGTCCGTCACCGTGGTCCAGTCGATCGGAACAGAGATCATTGGGACCCTGAGACCCGAGTATCGAGATCGCATCCTGGTGTTTGAGAATGGGACTCTGCTCCTGCACAACCTCAGGCTCACTGATGAGGGGACCTATGATGTGGAGATCTCCATCACTGATGATACCTTCCCTGGAGAGGGCACCATCACGCTCACTGTTGATGGTAGGAGTAATTTGTGAGGGTATGGTGAGGATCGAAGCACATGTCACTCTTTTTAGGGTGCCCAGTAAACCCTGGATCTGCTGCAGACTAACCATAGACCAAACACTCACAGTTGAGTTTGACTGTTGATGTAAGATTTCCTTTTGTCTGTGCAGTGTTCAATTAAGTGGAAGATATTGGATATTCTGCTTCAGAAAAAGTTTATTTATCTGCATGGGTCACTTGAGAACTTGCCTCATGTAGCCCTCTGGTTTCAGCTCACACCAGTGAGATTATACTGGTCCAGTACTGACTCGTGTACAGGATGTTGCCGATCGTTTTCTCTCTTTTTCTAGCCTCTTCTGACAAAACAATCTTCTCTTTCTTCACTGCCTCTGGCATGACGCTGGTAGCGATCATGTTTGTTAGATAGCTTCATCTTATAGCTAGCTGGCTAACTCCACATAGAAAACACTGTTATCATGGTTGCCATATTTGATTATTCTAAGAGAGTTTGAGTTGCTCGTCTTTCTCTAAATCTGCTGACAAATATTGGTAGTTTGCTTGTAGACATATTTCACGTTTCCAGAATTGTAGTTTGAGACACATCGGTGATAAACACGGGAACAATGTGGAGAAGCAGCTCGTTTGATTGTGGGTTTCCTCTCTGGGAGTCTGGCAACTCTGGCAGCACAACCCTGAGTCAGGTCCAAGTCCATCTCATGTACTCCTACTAAATTTTAACACTGTGGTGCTAGGCTTTGGTGGAAGTGTGATTTGTCTTGTTATAAGTCGAACTACCTCTGAAAAAAGTTTCAAAGTTTTCAGGGTTTCATGTTCCGTTGTGTTGCTTTAACAAAACGTGTTGCACAAGCAGGACCTTGAAAACCAAGTAACGACTTCAGGAAAATAAAACCAGAAAGAAAACAAGAACATGATGGGGTAGAGAAGCAGAAACTAACAAAACATAAGTGCTCATGAGAACGAGAAATTGACGGGGAAAAGAACATATAGATACATACATAGATGGATACATACAGGAGCTGACGAGACACAAGAGCGAACAATCAGGAAGATTAGATTAAGATGTTCACACTGTTTGATTTCAGCTGTCTCCAACAAAAGGAGGTGGTAGATCTCCCAATGAGACAGGATTCAGCGTATGTTCAGTTGCACAGTGTTACATGCAATAAATTAATTATGAAATGTGGCTAGCATTGATTTTATAAATCTCCAAAAATCATATGTTGTGAAGTCAGGGAAGTCAAACAGAACTGAACACACAAAGAAAAACAGACCTTCAGAGTAACAGAGGGAATAAACCTGAACTAAGAAAACCTCAAGAAATGCAAAAGTTCAAAGCCAAACCAAACCAAGACCGTGACACAAAGCATGTCAGACCTTACGGGCCTCACGATAGCAGAGTTAGAAGAACAAGCAAGTACAGTTTGTTTTTGAAGCTGAGCTTCACAAAACTGCATCTGAACAAACCACATGACTTCTGCAACAGTGAACTGTGGACAAATGGAACCAACGTGCAGCCGTTTGGCCTTTTAAAAAGAACCAAACACATTTCCACTGTCAAGCACGGCAGTGGAAGTGTGATGATTTGGTGTTATTTTACACCCATGGGACCTGGGCACCTTACAGTCTCCTCTGTATACCAGAATATTCTGCCATGTTCCATCATCAAATCCAAAGTCACAACTCCATAATTTCCCTTTGGGGATGAATAAATGATCATTTTATGTTTAATGCATCCTCTCCGACACAGAGTACAACACATTCCCTCTTCACAATGCTGAAATTGTTCCACTGAAACATTGTTGGTGCTTGGTGAAGTCAGCATGCTGACTGGGAAGATTTGAAGGCCTGAGACTGGAGAGGCCTCTGCTCTGCTTGTAGGTGGGAGAAACTATGTTGAGAATCGTGTGAGCTCACCACAGACCATCAATCACCTGGTTCTGCTGGCATGTTGTTTGTTAAGTAGCTGATAAGACAGAAAATGTTTTGTAACTCCATCGGGGCCAGTTTTGTTTGTGGAAACAAAATTATTAGTTGTCAAAATTAGCCAGCTTGCCAAAGATGTGTGCATCTTTTGGAAATTACTCTGAATGCCACTTTGTCACTGAGTGATTGATGAATAATACGGAAACTCTCGTTTTGCTGTTTTCCATCCCCAGAGCTTATATCCAGACCTTACATCCACATGGAGTCTTCATCGGTGCTGGAGCTCACTGAAAACTTCATCCTCAACTGTTCCCACGACAACGGAACCAGGACCACGTACCGCTGGTTCAAAGGTGGAAAGCCTCTGAGAAATGAGACGCGGTTCCTGCTGTCACCTGATCAGAAGCTGCTGACAATCACTCGAGTGTTGCAGGCAGATGACGACATCTACAGCTGTACTGTGGAGAATCCCGTGGGCAACATGACGAGCCAGCCGACTCGACTGGCCGTGTACAGTAAGTTCTGCTCTTACTGTACCTGTTCTTGCTCCGCCCATTTTATCGGGTGCAGACTTATGCAAACGTGAGCCAGCAAAGTATCCCAGAATGCATTTCACATCAAACAGCGGCAGTAGTGATGGAGGACAAAGGAATAACAGAGCATTATAACTTTGTTGTTTTGTAACAAGAACTGAATCAGGCCCACGAGAGTGTGCAAAGACAGTCATAAACATAAAACTACAAGATTTCTGAGGACATTTGAACACGACTGCCTGTTTGATTCAGTTCTGACATCAGAAAGTGGAATAACTGAGGTGGAGAGCAGCTGGTTTGTGTCAAAAAGTCAGGATTTTGTCACATTTCTTTTTTTAAACCAAAAATTTGTGATTTTAGGACAAAAAGTTTAACTTATAGAAAGATAGCAATTTTATGACGGTTGTTATTTTATGTGAAAATGTTGCAAAAAGTTTATCTTTTCCAACAAAAGAAGTGGCAATTTTAAGTTAAAAACCTGCAATCTTTCCAAGATTTGAAAAACAAAAAGTCTTGGTTATTGAAAAAAAAATCTTAATCTTGTAAAATTTTACAATTTTACAACATTTGTTTTGTTTTACAAACAGACATATTTTTTTCTAATTTGTGATTTTACAAGAAAAAAATGAGAAAAAAGTTTAAAAATTAAGGTTGTGGTTTTTGTCAAGCTTTAGACTGTATGACGGAAATAATTTTTTCATGGAAAAAGGTGATATCGTGAAATTTGCCAAAAAAAAAAGATTTTTGTTTTCTTGTTTATACAAGAAAAAATTGTGATTTTTGTTCAAAAGCCTCAATTTAATGATAAAAGTGAAATTTGTGAAATTTAAGATTTTATGAGAAAAATTCACCTTTTTTATTTTTTCAGTCTCTTCATTATTATTGTTATTGTTATTATTTATTCACGTGTCAGGGTCAAGCACATACATTTTTGGTTCAAGCCAGGAGGAACAGGCACGCTCAGTGAATTGGCACTTATTTATAAAACTTTTTTTAGAAGACATCAAATGCTTTTGTTAAAATTGTGAATATTGCATGATTGCTATTTTTAGGGACTAAAATATAGATTTTTTTATTTTTTATTTAATGCTTAAGTAAATGAAACACAATTTTTCCTCTTTTTTTTTTATTAAGTTAAAATTTTTAACTTTTTGTTGTAAATCATGACTTTAGAATTGAATTTTTTTTATTGTAAAAACATTAAAAAAAACTGTAAAATTGTGACTGCTGCTTTTTAATTTTCACTTAATATTGCAACTTTTTGTAGTAAAATATTGACTTTGACAAAATTTCAACTCTTTAACATAAAATTATGTTAAAAACATATGGTATAAAGCAGCGTAGACCTTAATGTATATTAGTTAATAGGTTGCCACACAGAGGAAGCACATTTGTTCGTTTTTTTTTTTCTTGCCTGTTACATCAGGGAGAAGTTCCCTCTACATCATCCTTTCCACTGGAGGAATCTTCCTCCTCATCACCTTGGTGACTGTATGTGCCTGCTGGACTCCTTCAAAAAAGTAAGGCCCGATATTTAGCTTTAAAATCGACTCTTATTAGTCCAAAACAACACCAATGAAAAGTTAAGTGAATGTTTAACCTTTTCTGAAATCTTAGACGAAAGAAGCCGCCCACTAAACCTCACTCCAGGATTTTCAAGCACTCTCACTCACCTGTCAATCACAGCGGTAAAGTACAGCTGCCTGTTTCACTGACGATGGTTAAAACAAAGCAGAGTGTGTAAAGAGAAAGTTTGCGGAGTGTGTGATAACGGTCCAATTTGTTCTGTTTTGTCCACAGAAGATTCCCCCAAAACGCCAGAGCACAACGGTATAAATACAGTAACTTCACTTTACATCCTACAGCAAAAGGTACCTCTTTCATCCCTGACCTTGGGTTTGGGCAGGGAACAGTAATCAAATTCATCTTCTACTCAGATGTTCAGGAAATAAGCTTGCTTTCTGCCAAAATCTGTGACATTATCATCAGTATCCAGACTTTATAGAGACACCGCTTTCAGCAACTCAGGAATGTTTCATTCTGTACGTTTCCAACCTCTACGAGGTTCTTTGATTTCTCAAACCATTCCTAAAGAAACCATAGAATACAAACTCAAAGATCAGTTTATTTTGCACATAGACAAATTTACTACAAAACAAAGAGATAGTATCCACATCCAGATTCATCAAAAACGTGTAACTTGAACTGTCTCTGTGAGTTCTTAGTTGATGTCTGATGTCGTGGTGAAAAGCGATATGCAGCTCTCCATTTCAGAAGTTGCTTTGTGGGTTTCTGCTGATGGCAGGCCCAGGTGGGCCTAAGAGCTCAATTATAGTCCCTAAAAACAACCAGATTTCCTGTTATAAAACCATTGAAACACATGTTTTATGTTGGTAAAGTTAATTTATTAGCAAACGTTCTGAGTTTTTTCACAGGTGAAATACAAATATGAAGGTTCTTGGTTGGCTACAAATGAAAACAGGCCATTTTGGAGCGCCCTCTAGTGGCCTTGAGTGCCCTATGCAGCTGCACAGTCCACATTATAGCAGAAGAGTTCCTGACCTCTGCTGATTCAGATCATCTGTAATGTGTGGAGGTGATGATCACACCTAGAAGCTGGGCTGTAGCACCAAGTTCTGGGCCCTGTTGCTGATACGGGATAATGTTGAAACTCTGCATCCATAATTAACAATAAACAGCAACAAAGTTCTGCATCTAGAAACAAAACATGACTCAGTAGTGAAAAGACGTAAGCAACTACAACTACTGTTTATTGTGAGATAAATCCTATATTTTGGGAGTAAATAAAGTGCTGAACAAACTTCTGCGGTATCACTGAGGAACTGTTAATCTTGCATGTCTTTCTGCTCTGCAGGATCCCTCCAGTGACTCCTCCAGCAACTGTGCTGGATCCCCTGAACTTGACAGCCCACCCAGCTACACCAGTTCCCCAAAGTTCACCATTTCTGCTCCCCATCCAGCCAGGTCCCCCGCCAGTCCCTGCCCTCGATTTCTGATGGCCAGATAATTTTCTGGCAGCTCTTCCATCAAGTTCTGCTCCTGAATTCCTGAGTGTCCCTTCACCTCCACCTGAAAGTCTAAGGATATCATTAGACTGCCTTTTTTAAAAGGTTTCTTATGGTCCTCATAGAATCAGATCTGTTGTAAATGTTTTTCTTTCTCTTTTTTTTATATGTTTCCTTCTTCGCTTGACTTCAAAGTACTCTTGTAGGTACTCGGTTGTACAGTATTTCTAAGAGAGACCTGAGTACCTCTCCTGCATTCAGAGGCATTTACTAACTTCGTGTCCAATGAAATGCTCTCTTGAACTTTAATTTCTGCAGAACTGATGTGGAAAGATGGGCAGTGGTTTATCATGCTACTGGGGGCCAGTCAGTCGGCGTTGAACCTGAAACACTTAAATATGCAACGTGATAGCGCGCCACAAAGTGTTTCCTGTGGACTGTGGTTTTACAGACATCATCGCTGTAGTTTGGAGAGGTGAAGAAAACAGTCTGTGCTTCATAGCAATGTTTCTGTTGTACTGCTTTGATGTGACTGAAATATTCTGTTACATGAAAATCAACAATTACTTTGTTTTGTTTCTTTTTTTTTCAAATAATATAAAATCAGCTTTTCAGTTGAAGATTTAATAACAGTAGCCGTGTGGGAGGAGGTGTCGCGGGTCTATTTGAGTTTTCGTTGTTTATAAAGGGGACATATGAGTAACAATATCCTAGAGTCAGAAGTGAGCGCCAACCCAAAAGCAACTCCGTCACACCTGCCTGGGTCTGAAAATGTGTCCGTCAGGAAGGAGTCAGCCCCCATCGACCTCCATGTTAACCTGTCCAACTTTGCAGCAGAAATAATCATATTTACATTCTGGTTCAAAGCACAGTTCTGGTCTCCAATGCTAGATTTCACATCCATGACAAATGCATGAAAAAGTGGGTGGGTGGGGGGGTCCTTAATCAGATAAATTTACATGAATTTATGCATTACTAGAATCAAGCTTCATCTTTTTTATTTTAAAGAAATTGTGGCTTGTTGTGTTGTTAACTGTACTAAGAGACACCTGTGACCCGTTTTGGGTCGGCCTGGAAGGGTACTAGGTTCAAACTTAGCAAAGTAGCTCAAAGTAACCACAGCTAACTAGAGGACATCAGCTGGATTGCCTCTAGCTAATCGGCTTCTACCTCTTGCAGCAGTTGGGTCCTCTGATGGAGTGATCTTTGCCAGGACCCTTCCACTAGCCAGAAGGTAGCTAAGTGTTGCCTGGGTGCCTGGGCCACTGGTTTGGTTGACCTGCTAGAAAACTGCCAGTTGTGGGCAGCAGAGCAGGTTTCCGCAGCACTTTTTTTGGTAGCCACATCTGGAATAAGTATGCTTTGGACAGATTTAATAATCATGAATGTCAGGTAACATTAGTTAGCATGAGCTAAGCCAGCTAAAATAGCTAACTGCATTAAAATTGGCAATGCTCCAGTCAGCTTCCAGGCCTGGATTAACTGGGTTAGGTTGTGTCAGTTCCTACCAACAACATGCTGTACAGAGAGAGGGAGAAGGAGGCCTGCTCTTCAGAAAACTTATGTTTGACATCAAAGGGAGTTGGTCCAGTTCTCTTTATACGGTCTATGGTGTTTTCTCGTGTGATTTTTTTTTTTCAGTTACCACATCCTCTCTCATACACCAATAACTACATGAGCAACGCAGTACAGCCTTCTAAAGATTCCCCATGAAAGAGGAAACAGCTCCTACAAGCAGAGCTGATGGAAAGAGAGCGGTGCTGTTCTATATAGTATGTATGGCATATTGTCCAAAGCATGTCACAGACATTCTTCTAAGATAAAAAAAACAAAAAAAAACTGTATAACTTGTGAAAAAAAACAGTATGTTTCTTTAAATAAAACTGTGAAAATGTCAAAAGCAAGGTTGTCTTTTTGTGTGTATGTATAATTTCTACACTATTCTGAAAGCTTTCTTGTTCTGAGATTTAGCTCAATTTAGGATGCTGAACTACATACCAGAAAACTAAAGATAAATAAGGTTTATTAAGTTCATGTACCATTAAAATTGTTTACATGAATAAGCTCTGTGTTGTCATGCTAATAGGAAACTGTGACACAGCTGGTCTAGTGTGACGAAATATACAGATATATATGTGTGTCTATGTATATTGTTTTTTAATGTTATATAAATAGCCTAATTTCTATCTAATCTTAAATTTGTCGCAACTTTAATGTATCAAAATTTGAATCTACTGTATCTTATCAAACTCAGTTTAAACTTACAGTGGGGAAAAAAAGTATTTAGTCAGCCACCAGTTGTGCCAGTTCTTCCACTTAAAAAGATGAGAGAGGCCTGTAATTTCCATCATAGGTGCACTTTAACTATGAGGGACAAAAAGAGAAAAAAATATCCACATAATCACATTGTCTGAATTTTAAAGAAGCGCCTTGTGCCTTGCCCCCCATGTAGTGGTGGTGCTGGTGTGGGTTTGAGGCCCGGCTAACTGTTGCCCTCCTGAGATTCTGGGCAGCCTGGTTCTGTCAGGTCGGGGGAGTGGTGGCCCGTCGCCTTTGCCATCTGTGTCCGAAGGGGGAGCCTGCTGAACTGGATGGTCCTGATGAGAAGGAGAAGGAATCTGGAGCACTTATGGAAGTCTGCTGCATGACACTGATGCAGCACACCAGCACCAACTGGGATTCAGCCTGAAGTTCTGGTTGTTGTCACCAGTTGGTGCAGAGCATCATGGGTCAATATCACTGCTTTAAGTTACTGTTGGACTGTTTTAGCTCTAACAAGAATTGTGGCGTAACATGAACTTCACACCACCACATACCCACCATACACACATCTACATCCATCATACTGCACTACACCAATACATTATCAACAAAACACACTACAGTCGCCATCTTTTGTCTTTGTCTGTCTTATCCGTATTCCGTGGTTGGTTTATTTTAGTCCTCTGACAGAATCATGTTCAAATAAAGTTTGCTAGATCAGACTGTCAAGAGGGCTGAAGGACACATTCACCTACGCACAAGAAATCACTGCAAGATCAAATTGCATTTAAGAGTTAAAGGGTGTTTCTTGTCAATCTTGGCACTAAACCAAACCATGAATTTAGACCCCAAAAAAATGGCTCAGTGGAGTTCACTCCGGGGACTTCAGTCTCCGCGAATTTGCGTTTCCTCATCTTCTCAGTTGCCTTGATTGCGTTTCACATGCCACAGACCAGGCGGCTTAAATATTCATGGGGTACTTTCACTTACCATTTATGGTAGAATGTGGGTGTGAAGGGGGCGGGGTATGTACCTGCCCAAACCTCCAGGAGGAGTTCGATTTATAAAGGGGAAATTGTGTGCACCTGTGCTCATGCAAGCTTTTATAAATATGAATATTTTGGGGGGGTTTTGGGCACACATAAACATGTAAACATAAGTATTCTGTGCACAGTTTTACAAATGAGCCCCCTGAACAGGAGGAAAAAATTATGTGGTCATTTATAGTAGTACAGAACACACACACATATCGTGCTGCAAATGACAAGTCTCATTTATTCTTCATTTGCAGAGTATATATAGCAAGCAGGTTCACAGTAGAAACACAGTTTCACAACCTCTTTGCACCTCGGGGTGGTCACCAATGGCTGACTCACAATCTAAAACAGCAGCTTGAAAGTTCATCGGTTTACCGAATACACATGAAGTCGTATAACGAGAAAGAGAGAGATATGCAAGTGTAGACGTGCAGTGACAGAACAGCTTACCTAGACACATAGACCTGTCCCTGCTGCGAGCATGGACACAGCGTACATCTCCGTTTGTAAGGACACAATTACAAGCAATGGCTCAGGTTCCATCATTACGTACAAAAAGGATGATGAACATATTTTTCTCATTCCAGTGAGAAGGAAATGGGAAGATTACAAAGTAGTAAAAGCTTTTTCTTGAATGTGCTGCATGTCTGAAATGCAGAAAAATTATGATTAACAAACGAATGATGAACAAATGATTATTTTGGGTTCATATTGTCTGAAAAAGTTAAGTGTCTAAAGGGAGAAGAAACCTATATTGGAATGTGGACTACTACTTCACTTTAGATATGTTTAAATGTGTGTATTTTTTTTATTATGCCAAGATAAATGGATGAAGTCAGTATGCAGCTAATATATACTCAAAGAACAGCAGATGGATTTTAACATTTTTAGAATACAGTCCAGCTCGTCCTTTTTCCTGTGTCCAGTTTTTGCCCTGAACTAAGGAGATTTTTTTCACATGACCTTCCCTCCTCTAACTGCTCTGGTAACACTGCTTCCACACGACGCGTCCTGGCGCTAACTGGAAGAGCCGGAACGAGGAGACTTGTGGATGCTGACTTTTTTGCGCGTGTTGTCGGTGCAGCGCTCCAGGATGAGCTCCGGACTGGGCCGAGGAGGGATGACCGGCGCTTCCTTCTTCAGCTCGCTTTCAGAGCTGGAGCTAGGCAGCTCAGGAATGTTATCTGTGGGACAGAGACAAAAAAAGACAAGTATAACTGTGCTGTCCCGCTTTCAACCTGTGACAAACAAGTCGTCAGAATTTGTTGGAATAAAGAAAAGGTGTTTATCGTCCTTTTTTTGTACGTAATTAGTGTGGGTGACTCATTTCTTATTATCATGTCCTTACAAAAACATACACTGTTTTGCTAAGCATCCTGCAGGGAGAGTTTGTATGCAGAGAAGCTGTTGTCAAAGACAAACTTTGTCACGTCTGTCCCCACATATTGCTGCACATAGATACAAATTCATTAGTGCGTACTGGGTAAACCGATGAACTATCAGCTGTGTGAGCCAACCCTTGGGACCGCCCCGAGGTGCGGTGAGGTAGTAAAACTGCTTCCCTGTGAAACTTTCCTATGTATTCTCTGTGTTAACCTATTGCAGCACCGTGTGTGGTCTCCCTCTGCAGAGATCTGGGGTGCCATTTACAATCGTTGTGTACGTACAAAACGAGGCTTGAAACATGCGTACGCCGCTTTCCAAGGTTGTGATCTACAAAAAACAAACTTGACGTGAGAATGTGCGGTCCATCATGCAAACTCTGACCCATGTGTACACCGGTTTTGGAGACTGGGGAAACTGGCGATGCAGATGGTGAGGTGGGGAATTGAAGCTACACTGCATCATGATTCCTCTAAGACATTTAATTTTATTCCATATCAAACTGTAATCATAGATCGACTTTAGCATCAGCAGTAAAAACCACAGTGTTAATTATGC
>JBAMYA010051182.1:0-32340 GCA_037176975.1 Arrhamphus sclerolepis | reverse complement strand
TAACAGGGTTGCATTAAGGGTTGCGCACAAAAACTAAACCATCTCATAAAACGTGTACATTTGATGCTTGAGCTGGACTAATCTAATTATTTGATAGTTTATTAGATGGTTTTCTTAAATACAAGACAGAAAAGCGTAAAATAATGGTTTGATTTTTCAAATCCAGTATTTTGATACCTAAACTGTCGGGAATGACCCATAAAGCATTTTAGGATGTGTCAAGAAGTAAATTATACTTTTAAAATGGGCGATGTGTGCAGGTTATGTCCACACAAATATGAAAAGCAAACTCGCGTCCTTGGACCCACTGCTAAGAATTTGCACATTAAAAAGAGGAAAATATGAAAAAGGAGGCCCAAAACTGTTGCGCAGCTAAACTACAATATCGTGCAAAAATGCAAAAACACAGCAGCTGGCCTCAGCTGGAGTGTTGAAACAGAGTGATGCAAAACAGGAATAACCCAGGAGTAAATATGCGTCCCTCTCTCCCAATATGTCACAGCTTCATCGTAAACTTTTATGTGAATCTGTCATTAAGTCAAAAAGTAAACAGCGTAGGTACATATTTAAAAACTATAAACAATCTCGCAATCAAGCTGGGACACATCCACTGATTTAAGGAATAGTCACATTTTATTTTCAAACCCAACAAAAAGTCTTTGCACCATTCATCCGTAAGAGATTAAAATAACAGAGGCAAAATGACACATTGAGCAGCGCTCCTCTGGGATGCCTAAGACCTGTTAACAGCTGCAGACACAGCTGCTGAAACATTGACCCTTAGTGGTGGACCCTAAACAGCAGAAGAATAATTCTTTTGCAATGAAGTGTCTGGAAAACATTGAGACATTAAGTTTCTCACTGACAAAGCAGCTGAAGGAAAGCCATCAAAAGCAGGTGGTTCGCTTCATTGCACTTCTTCAAATCAGTACAGCTATCTGAAAATATACTAAGCATAAAGTCAATATAAGCAATGTGAGAAATTGAGGGAATCTAACGTTGCAGGGAATTAACTTTGAGAAGCGTTGACTAATTCCTCTTCCTCCAAACAATGTGACAGTCCAGTATTCAAGCTGAGTCTGTTGTACTGGCATCTGCCTATGCTTATGCAGTCTATCACAGCAGTAAGTAATTTATGTATACATGTATACAGTTCATGTGTCAATGCAATGATGCAGAACACCTCCCCTCACTCAAAAAAATAAAAAATAAAATAGGAATGTTGGTTGTTATGTCAAACAGATGGTGTTAACAGGGAATTGCAATCATGATTTGGCAGCAAAGCACTATTCATGAAAGCTTAGTGTTTGATGCTTTGAAGAGCAACGATGGTAGAGAGTGTCAAATCTGTCTGGTCTATAGGTCTGTAGGACATTAACTGAAATACCGATATTAAAACCTGCTTTCCTGAAAGAGAGATTGGAATCAATTTTTAAGGGTCAAAGTCACAGCTGGACTTCAATACATCTAAAACCATCATTCCTCAAAGGCTGATGTAACCACACGAACAAGGAGTTACTCTGAGAAACCTTTGTCAAGCATGTGTTGAGACGTGCACTGAGGTCAGAAAAATCAGGAGATTAGATCTTCTGCAGAAGAACTAGACATTGTACAGTCCACACTAAAGACTTAAGGATTATGCAGACTGTTGTCAGCAGTCTGTCTCTCTGGTGTGGGTTTACATCATGCCTCTTTTACATGAACTTCACTAGTCTTAACAACTATTACACACGGGGTACACAGTAGGTCATGATGGTGCTGGCTCGGTGGTGGGGAGCTTTGTGCTTTATTTCTGGTTTGGATTTGACGGATACAAACAGATTACAACACAAACAAAATTTCATCAGATTTATGAAATAGACATTTGACTAATCTGTGATTGATAGCTGTTAACTGCACAGTGATCAATTGCAATAAAAAATATATAAAATCTAAAATTTACAGTAAAAGAGAGAGATTTTATTCTGACATGTGTCTGTTCTGACATGCTGGTGGGAACAATCAGTGCCTTTTGACGGAGCAAGATGAAAGCATCAAAGGACTCCAGGTTCCACAATGAGTCTGCATGCTGATCCAAGATTCACTGTTGTGTAGCACAAACATGCACATGCACACAGAGCTTCAACTTGGGTGGGTATGTTTACCGATGTCAGTCATACCATCGTTCACAATCTTAAACAAGCACATAAACAACTCTCCTGTGGAGCTGATAACATCTGAGCATCTCAATGGAGCGGCAACAGCTGAGAGGGAGATGAAAGGTGTCTCAGACGAGGCCTTTTCTGCACCGTTTCAACACAGCAATATTTCCTTTTTGTTTCTCGGTCAAGCTCCCACTGCCTCTGTACTGGTTTGATAAAGAAATGTTTACAAAATGCAAAAAAAGACGAGGTCGATGCATGTTGCGGGTCGCAGAAAACAGAACAAAGCGGCTCGCTGGAACTTCACGCCACTCAAATTCCATGAAAAACGCTGGCAGGTTCACCGAAAAATCACAAGAGAAATTAATCAAGCTTGTTTTGTCTGAGAATGCCACTCCATAATGCGTACATGCGTTCATGTTCCATCTCTGCAACGAACAGGCAGTAACACAGCCGTGCAGAGGTGCAATCACCTGTCCTTTCTCAAGATGGGCATCTCTGGTAGCACCGTGTGCAACTGCATAACAGCTGGCGTGACGTGCCCAGCACACCGGCACAGAGGTATGGCTTTCAGAGCAGGTTTTAAAATGTTGTGGATGAGCAGCTGTGCTAGAAAGTATCAGGTCATATCTTCTAGTTCTTGGCGCTGACTCACTCTTGAGTCTAAAGATTTGAGTTTTCAGAATGAATGTGAGGATGCAACTGGGAGTTTCTCAGCTGGCTTTCAGAAAAACTGACAGCTGACTATAGATACATCTTGTGCCTGAGTTTTTGAGCTGAATGTTTCACAGTTAAATGATACTGATCCATTTATTTACATGCAAATACTAAAAATATTATATAAAATTACCTTATGCTTAAATATGTATCACAGAAAGAAGACGTTTGCTCAAAACACTTCCTCAAAGCTTCATTAGATTTTCTGTTGAGTAAAGAATAAGAAGTTCTAAAGGACCACCTGAGGCCACTGAGTACTGCAGGGAGCTAATTAAACATCTGAAACCTTTAAAGATTACCTACATTTCTGTGAAGTGTGAAATATGTTGTACTTGTTCACTTTTTTTGTGGGTACTGTGAAGATGAATATGTTACCACCCTAATATCTGTAATTTAATCATGCCGGTGCAGCTAAAAGGCACATATCCTCACATAACATTAAAAAGGAAGAGGAAACAAGTCTTAAATTGTCCACTCCAAAGATAATAAATTAGGACGTACATCAAAAATTAGAAGGATTTTACAGAGATGTATATTTTATTTTGAGAGCTGAACTCTGTTCCATTAAAGCAACTCCTGCATGGGTCACTTATACCAGAGCACTTACACACATAAAACCTTGGGGTCTTTGGGATTTTTATTTTCTTTGTCGTGTTGGATGAGTGATATTGTAAGCGATGTGGCTACTAAAAAGCTGAAATGAATAGAGAGTGTCATCAGTGTTCATATTCATGTCATGACCTAAAGTTTCCCCACTCAAAACATTTGATTGTTCCAAGATGATCAAGTAGAGCATGGAGAAGTGTAAGCATTTAGGTGTGCGCAGTCTTATTACCTTCTCGTAGCGTGTCTCCATGCAGAGGAAGACGATGTAAGCGGTTGCACAAGCCAGACATCCTTCCAGGTATGACTGACCTCCAATTTTTTCCGCCTCCAAATAATAGGAGTTCAGGGTCTTCACTGTCTCCTCGAGCAAAGTTCTTTCAATCTAATTACAAACACAAACATCCACGTGGTGATATTGGAGACATGTAGGCAGCACAGGGGATGTGGGACTAATCTGCGCTGTTTCAGCCTGTCAGAACATACCTGCTGTAGACAGTTTTAAGACAACGTTACTTGCAAAAGATGGATGAACTAGAGACTTAAAAAAATAATAAAAATCACAAGCTACTTTGTGGAAAACAAAACTAATCTAGTAGTTCTTTTCAATAAATTCTATGAGCTTCCTGTTAAGTCTCTATTTAATGTTTTTATTTTTCAAATTTGCAGTCCTTCCAATGAGGAAACCTCCCACTTGTGTTAACAGAGGTGTATTTGTTTGTCTTTTACTGGAAAAATTCTCATTTGTGTGATGTCTACTCAACACTCATTAAACCCTGTGCTGGCTAGCTGAGGACTGTCCTGGACAAAGATCCTGGACTCCTTGAATACTGAGAACTTTTTATCCACGAAAGTATCTTCCAGATACCTGAAGTAAGTTTGGTTGACTATATGTTACATGAAAAGGCCACAATTAGTTCATAAAATGCCATAGCAGCATCTGAATAAATATGTTATCTGAGGTCCCTGTTGTTTGCTCCAAGTTTTTTTTTTTCTCTCTCAGTCAACTTGGTGATGTTTTTGATATGGCTTAGGGCTTAAAGATTTAGACAACAATGATTACATCAGAATACTCACTTACCTAATGATGATGTAAAAGTGTGTATAGCAGGGTAACTGTAGCTGTGCTCACCCTGTTGTCGAGCTCTGGGGGGAACTTGGCCTGGAATCGACACACCGTTCCTTCGCTGTAGTCCCTCTGTATAAACACCTTCGTCACCAGTGATGCACTGAGCCGCATCTCCTGGAGGTTATGAAACTAAGGACACACATAACAGAGAAAAAAGTGGAAGCTTCTTATGTCTCTGAACATTTTTTATTTGGACCCTTCTGGGAACATCTGTTTATTCAAAATTTTATATTTCAAAGTCCACTTACACACAGAGGATCCTCATAATAAGGCCCATACACTATTTAGATAGTTTTGGGTTGAGGTTTTTTCTCTGATATCACAGGTACAACAGGGCTGCCCTGTGAGGAACCTGTTTGGACTCTTTCAACATAAACAGCGGTGCACACTCACAGCAGTTAACACTCTGACTGCATTCCTTCAGCATCAATCGGCCCAGCTGCATTAATAACACTCTGAAAGGATCCTCTTCACAGCGTTTTGGTAGTGAGTGGCATGTTTTACAAAATTTAGACCCAAACAGCCAGAAAAAAACTTGTCCCCTACTGATCTAAATGACTTCTCTCAAGAGGATGGTAATTACAGTACGAGGTTGGGAGTGGGGATGGGGCGGGGTGGATCCAGGGAGGGGAAGAGTGAGGGGAAGGTAGTGGTGGCGAGGGGTGAATGACACAGATATAGGTGGTGAGGCTGCAATTATTTCAGAGAACCATTTCAAAAAATAAAATAAGATAAAAATCATATTTCACAAGAATCTTGACGTGATTTTCTTTTTTTTCCAGCATGTCTCATGTCCGGTGTTTGGCCTGCTACAGCATTAGTTATTATCAAATGGCAGAGCTAGTGAGAGTTTGTGTAAACAGACAGCACAGAGCCAGCTTTTCATCTCTATATAGAGTACAGTCACAACCAGGAATAGTATCCAAGCTCCTATTTTCATCCGCTAACAGCCACTCATCTCCCAACCAGAGCTTTTAATATCACTCTCTTTGCTTCCTCTGCCTCTCTAACCCAGCTTCTTTGGGCCACCACGATGAACAACATTCTAATAATAGATGCAGTCACCTGCAACTGATCTATCAGCTGAAAATGATACAGTTCAATATCTCATTGTACTCTAAATGAAATCATAGAACAAATAAACAACTGAGGTTAAAAAAAAAGACATCATGGAATCAATCTATAAACCGACCTTTGACTCAACGTAGCCACCTCTGGTAGCTACAACAGCTGGACACACTCATGGGATTCTTTCTACTATTCTTCAAACCTTTCTTCCTCATTTGAAGAAGTTCCCATGAATGTGTGGTGCTTGGAAGTTGGTTTGTTTTATTTACCTAAAAAAGGTTGTTTTTTTTTTTTGTATGACATTGAAACGTACATTATTTTTCAGTTTAGGGTAGCCCTACCTTTTCCATTCACCTCTGTAAGTTCATTAGTCACATTTATACTATTTTGAGCTGTTCGTTGGAGTTTAACTATCTATCTATCTATCTATCTATCTATCTATCTATCTATCTATCTATCTATCTATCTATCTATCTATCTATCTATCTATTCAAAATGAAGTGAAGTTAAATAGAGAAAACATTCTTTTAATTTGACTTTGTACCAAGTCTGAAATGCAGTTTTGGGGCTGTATTTGCTCTATTCATAGTTATTAGTTCAACCTCCACAACATTTAGTCAGATGTACACATCATAGTAGCAATTTCTCCTTCCTCAGAACAAACTGCAAATGCTTTTGGACATGTATCAGTTGCTTCCATACAACTCTCTGCTGTTTTATAACATTATCATTTGCTTATGACATGTCAGTCAAAATGAACTATACTTATGGATGCTGCATAGTTGTTTCCAATAAACATGACATTCAGGCTACAGTTGTGGACCATGTCGTCAATCACGGCCTCACAATGACTGAGGCTGGTCGGAGGGTGCAACCAAATGTTGGAAGAACCACTGTGAATTCAATCATTCAAACATTTCGTAGGGAGATCAGGTATGTATAGTATTGGACAGTAATCCAACATCTTATAATATCTTATGTTTACTGTACATTTACTGTAATTTTACTCTGTACCACATAGGATTGAAAGACAACCTTGCAGAGGTGGAAGAGGGCCCCTTTTTACCCTGCAACAAGAGGAAACCATTTGTGCAATGGTGATAGCAAACAATGTAATAAAGTTAAAAGAAATTCAAAGCACTGTCATAGAGGATAACTGAATTTGGCAATATTGAATCTGTGTCAATTGCAACAATTGACAGAATTCTTAAGAGAAATAAAATGCACATGAAACAATTGTACAAAGTGCCATTTGAAAGGAACAGTGAAAGAGTGAAGGAGATCCTTCACCAATATGTACAGGAAAAAAAACATGTCTATGTATACACCACTGTTCAGCACTGTAAACTGTTTTACTTTGTGTAGTTTCATACGGTACACTAGCAATTCTGTATATGTATTCACAGAAAATACTGTACAATATGTTTTCCAAAATGCATTATGTTACACAGGAAAAGTTGTTACATTTCTCTCTCTCTCTCTCTCTCTCTCAGTAAAGTGTATACTGGAGCTGGAAGCCAGGGAACCACTGCACACATTCATGTATGTTGATGAGGCGGGTTTCAATCTGGCCAAAGGTAGAAGGCATGGAAGAAATCGCATTGGACAAAGAGCAACCACTGATGTCCCAGGACAAAGCGGAGTGTGCAGCCATCTCAGACAATGGTGTCCTCACCCATCCTTCTTCTTGGTCCATATAATACACAACATCTGTTGACTTTTTTAGACACTCTTTACAGGGATATAGTCCCTGAGAATGAGAGGGGTGGAGGCCAACTCAACAAGTATGTTGTTGTGTGGCATAATGTCCGTTTTCACCACTCACATCTGGTCAGACAGTGGTTTGCAGCACATGACAGGACGCTGGTTGAATATCTCCCTCCCTGCTCCCCATTCCTTAATCCGATAGAGGAGTTTTTCTCTGCCCGGAGGTGGAAGGTTTATGACCGACATTCACATGTGCAAATGGCCCTGCTAGCAGCCATGGATGCAGCATGTGACGACATCACAGCAGAGTCATGCAGAGGGTGGATTCGCCACTCCAGGAGATACTTTCCTCGCTGCTTTGCAAGGGATGACATCTGTTATAATGTAGATGAAAATATGTGGCCAGACAGACAGGAACGGCTGGATGTGCCAGAATGATTTACCTATGTTCAGTTACAGTATGTACTGTTACATTGTTCACATTTGTGCACAGCTTTACCAAAAGGGTGTTTCTTATGTTTGTTCAAAATACTGTAAAATAAGTGACTGTAGTGTATTTTTCTTTTGCACAGTGCTGTAGAATTACAGTAAATACAGTAGAATACAGAAAAATGTGAAACATTCGTATTCAGTGTCTTGTACTCAGCAATGTGTAACTTTATCGTAGTTTTCAAATGGCTGTACAAGTAGTGTATAGTGCTGTCTTGAGAATTTTCAGGTAGTGTCACTGAGTTCTGAACTTTTTTCTGAATTGAAAAACACAGAGAATAAACCGTCATAATGAAAACATGACAAAGCCATTTGACTATCGTGTTCATAAACGATGGTGTCAAGACTTCTCATTTTGATGACACTGGCAGTTTCATGAATACTTGCTTTTGAGGAATGAACTATTCATTTTGAGCAAGTCACATGCTTTTACATGCAGGTTATCCACTAGGTTTTGTAGTTTGCACTAACTGTTTTGAGAAATGCACTAACTGCTGTGAGAAAAGCAACTGAGAAAAACTGTAAAACAGCTGAGCCACTTGTATGACTCCTACTGTGATTTTAGATGCCTCTGAAGTCTCTGTCTTGAAACTCTTTTTTCCTTCTGCCTCTGAAAACCTGTAAAATTGAAATGCTGTTTGCAAAATGTCAGACAAGCAAGTGTTACATTGTTTCACATCATCTTCCAATTTAGATGTTAACATGTGAATCATGGCACCAGTTACTTCAACATTCGTCTGTAAATTGATGGTTCATGGTTATGTCCAACAATGAACTAAATTCAGTTTTTGGATTGATGATCCTAGATTTTAATGTTTTCTCTTTTTTAAGTGAAAAGAATTGCAAACACTGAATCAATCACATGAACAAGGACATGCTCATTTGTGTGCTTTCACACACAACATGCACACATTGCATTTTTATGACACGCACTGCTTTTTTAGTCTGCTCATTAATCTTACACTGTACATTGCAGAAGTGCGTCTCTGTACTTCATCACATTGAAATTCATTTTTTGTTGCAGCTTGTTGATATAACTGGACTGTGTTCGTTTAAGCTTAAAAGTTTGCTGATGTTGACTCTCCTTTACAGGAGATAAGGTTTTAAATCTAGCTTGTTCCTGTACCTAAATATAGAAGACGGCAAGTATCAGACATGTCACAAGGAACTTCATTTTTTTACATTATGCTGTACAGTCTTATGCTTCTAACCACATCCTTAATACTTTGAGTTAAGATTTGTTTTTACTCTGATTACATAGACAAGAAGGGTAAAAACATATACTCTGAGAGACATATATCCAAGTAAAAGACTCAGAAACACATACTGCATCAAGTGAATAAAAGATAAATGCACACAATAGACAATAAATAGATAAATCTAATGCTAACTGTAGGACAATGATGTACATAAATCTATGCACAATACATTGCCATTATATGCAATAATTTATTAATCCTATATACAGTGCAGTAAAGGTTTTATCCCTAAGAATTTTCTCATAAAAAAGATTTGCCACTGACAGAGTGAACACACTGAAGATGAACTATGTAAAAGATTATCAGTCTTGACATATTTTCTTTGTAATTTATTTTCATTCCTGAACTCTGACAGCATCCCACTCTCTTAATTTCTGTTTGGGTCATTGCTGTGACTTTTCCTGGTCAAGTCCCTCCGAGAAATGCATAGCGACAACGTGGTGCTGCCAGTGTGCAGACATTGCCAATGGCACACAGGCAATTACAGCGTGCACAGTAAATGCACTCAATGTTAGACGTTTCATTTTAATCTCTCATAGCTCTTTCAGCAATTTTCTTACAGGCAGCTCTCTTTTTTTTTTCATCCCGTCATAACATAACTGCTCTCCTGCCATTGAGAACAGTTTCCTGCGCCAAGCTGGTTTAGCCAAGGGTCTATTAATCAGTGGTGTTTAGACAGCATTGGCAAAATGTAGGTGGAATGTCAGTGACTGCATGGCCAAAGCTAGAGGAAGATTTTTTTTTTTTTTGGAAAAAGTGGAACATTGTTTCAGTAGGGAGCTCAGCCTCTGCCAGTCTGTCTTTGGCACATTATTCCTTAACAGTGGAATACTTGAGTCACAGCCAGCCTACAGGCTGAGAGGTAGATCTGGCAGTGGAGGAGTTACAGGATGCAAAGATCGTCCATGCAAACCATCTGCAGAGCAAGCTGATTGCTACTCAGTCACTTTATGCCATCATTTGCTGACTTGGCATACAATAAATGTCATAGAATGAGTGAAAGGAGAGCAGTGCTCATCTCAGACCCAATCACTGATGGTTATAAACTGCAGTAGCCTGATAACATTAACGATGCCATGGATAATTGATGGCCTTTGGACTTAAAATCTGTCCTGGTCCCACATACTGTGTTTGTGAGCATGTGCATGTGTGAATGGACCCAGATACAAGCAAATCATCAGGTCATATCAGGGCCACTTTGCAGATGTAAGATAAGAAGAAACACTGAAATAATACATTTTAAAAAAGGAATTATAATAATAAGAACAACAACAACAACAACAATAATAATTATGTTGAATCTTGCTCAGCTGTATGTCCAATGCACTTTTACCCACAATATCAGTTTGTGTAACTCTTGGCTTCAGTTGCTCTCAAATGTGGTGCTTTCTGTGCAGAACACTCATGAACCTGCCCACAGGCACATTAGTGCATGCATGCGTGTCCTGTCCCAAACCTATCGTTATGATAACTAAAACAGCTATGTCTTCAGCATTGTGGTGACATCACCAAGGACACAGAGAGGAGAGAAAGATGTGCCGCTGGCCTGTGAGCTACCAGGGAATATTAAAGCTAAAAATACATCAGCATACATTGTTGATGCTGTTTGCGGCAACTGGTTGTACAGAGTGTACACTGCCTGAAAAGCATGACTCTCTCTGTGTGACTTGGTTTCAGATTACAATTGACAGTGATGTCAAACTGCATTGATTTAAGTCATAAAACAGAGCATGACACTAAAGTGCTGAGTGGGGAAAATGTTTCAATAGCTTCAGGAGTGAGTCAACGACACACACTAGATGCAAGGATAAAGCCTTGTCAAGCTCTTTCAAAGTGTGACAGAGAGAAAGAGAAGGAGAGGCTGTCCCTGTCCATGGTGCTGACCACTCCATCATCATCATCATCATGATCATCATCATCATTATCATCATCTTTAGTCCCTACAGCTTTGAGCTTACTTGGTGTTCTACTCGACTTGGCTGTCGCAGGTCTCAGTGTTTGTTATTATTGGAGTGATTTATGAGAAGATAGGTTGCTTCTTTAAAGAGCAAACTGAAATTAAACTGAGTAGGGGGAAAAATCACTCGAATTAATAATGCTGTTTAATTAAGAAAGCGGAAATCTTTTTCTCCTGACTTCAGATTCATTACTTTTGTTTAATCTAATTAAAACAACGTTCAGCCAAATAAATGATAACCTGCGCAAACTGGAGGCACAACAAGCAACACATTCAGATTGTCGTCTGCATCCTCAACCTGCATTTGTTGAGGTGGAGGGGGGGGGGAGAAAAAAGAAAAGAGGGGAGGAGGTGCAGAGTCATTCAAGGAATACTGAAAGAAAGGGCGGTAAATGTCTTACCTCTGTCGCCATACTGCAGCCAGAAGGTGCAGGATCTGTCCTGTGCTGAAAACGACAACCAATAGCTCAGGTCGTGTGGCACAACGCGACTACTGAGTCTGGCAGGGAAAGGACCGCACGCGCGAACTCCCGCGCACGTGTGAACGCGTGATAGCGGGACCGCGGGATGCAGCTGCTGGTGGTCATGCTCCTTTTATACACACCGAGAATACTTTGATCTCACCCTCTGGTCGCTTTTTCCATGCATCAGAAGCTTATTTAGGTTTGTGCATTTCTGGCACTCACTTAAATGACTTATGGTAGTGCCCTCATTCAGTTGTTAACACAATTTAACCTAAACGCATTGGATTATGTTTCCATTTGCGACTCCTTCAGACTACAAGAGGATGTATTCACTGACAGAAAGCTATAAACCAGAAAAAAAAAAAATATAATAATTCTACCCTAGCCTACATACAAATGCAATATCATATGTCTAACATATAGGTATAATATTAGGCTCCATCTACAAGACTTTATATATTATAAGCTCACTGATTCTTAGTGAGATTAAAATATTTTGGGATGTTAGTTAGAAGTGATTAACCGAGAACAACCCAAGGGTATGCTGTGTACAAAAATAAAAACAGAAAATCTCAGAAACTTTTACTCTCTCTGCAATAGCACATAAAAACCATAAACACTAAAAGGAGGACACTATACCATTTCATGAAAAACATTAGATCATTTTGAAGTTGCTGGCAAAATCTCAAAAAAGTTGGGACAAGGGCAACATAAGTCTGGGAAAATAAGCGGAACTAAAAAGAAACACCTGAAGGAAACATTTTGTAACTAATTTGGTTAATTGGCAACAGGACAGAGACATGGATGGGTATACAAAGAATATCTTAGAGAGGCAGAGTTTCACAGAAGTAAAGATGGGCAGATGGGGGTGGGGGTGGGGGGAACAAAGTTCAAAAGCAATATTGGATTTCTGTCATTTTTGGACCCTTGCACACTGCATTAAAAACAGGTGTGATTATGTGATGGAACTCAGTGCACTGGCTCAGGAACACGTCTGAAAATCATTGTCTTAAAACTCTGTTTGCCGTTCCATCCAAAAATGCAGGATAAAAATGTATCATGCAAAGAAGAAGCATGATCAAGAAACACTGCTGTCTTCTCTGGGACAAGGGTCAATTAAAATGGACTGAGGCAAGGTAGAAAGCTGGGCTAGATCATTCGATCATTCTTGGCTAAAGAGGAGGGGGACCATTTGGCTTGTTGTCAGCACCATTTCCAAAGCCTGCGTTAGAATATATCAAGGATCAAAGATCTGATGTAGCAACAGGACCTGGAAAAACTAGTCCATGCATTCATCTTTAGGTGGCTTGATTACTGGAACAGCATCTTGATTATTGGAACAGCATCTTTACAGGTCTATCTGATTTTTGTCTATCTAAAAAATCAGTTAGACAACTGCAGCACATTCAGAACTCTGCTGCTAGAGTCCTCAAAAAGGTGGACCACATCAGTCCAGTTCTGAGGTTTTTACACTGGCCGCCTGTCCATAGAAGATAGACTTTAAAGTTATGATGCTGGTCTATAAAGCTCTGAATGGTTTAGGACCAAAATACATCAGTGACCTACTGACACCATATGAACCAACCAATCCCCTCAGATCATCTGGATCTGGTCTCCCAGAGTCAGAACCAAACATGGAGAAGCTGCATTCAGCTTCTACACTCCGCATATCTGGAACAAACTCCCAGAAAGCCTCAGATCATCTGAAACACTCAGTTTGTTTAAATCCAGGTTAAAGATCCACCTGTTCTCAGCTGCATTTGAATGAAGTTCTAAATTTACAGTTATTTTAATCCTGAATTTCAGAACCAACAACAAAATAGTTTTAACTGCTGTTTACATCTATTTTTTTCTTTCTCTTCTACCTTATTATTTGAATTTTAAATCATGCTTTTTATTCTGCATTCTTCATTTTTGATTTAATTAATTAATGATTATTTCTATGTTTTATGGAATGATTTTATTTGCCTCTTGAGATTTTATGTAGATGTAAAGCACTTTGAATTACCTTGTGTATGAATTGTGCTCTAGAAATAAACTTGCCTTGCCTAGTGCCTATGCAATGGCCGGCTTGTACATCTGGAAAGGAAACAAAAAATTTAAAAGGCACGGTAACATATGCTGCCAACCAGGCAATGTGTTTTTCAGGGAAAGCTTTGCATCTTTCAGTAAGACAATACTAAAACACATAAAACTTCCATTACAAAAGCATACTTTTGTTTTAGACGAGTCTGAGGACTGGGCAGTTCAAACCTTTCACTAACTGAAACATTTTGGTGCAACATCAAACAAAATACATGACAAAAAAACAAAAAAACAAAAAACAGGACTGATGAGCAGCTTGAACTCAGGTATTAGGGGACACACACATCAAACTTCTCTGCTCAGCGATGATGACGCTGACCACGGTCTGGTGGTTGATGCTTTTAGTGACTGATGTGAACTCTCCTTCTTGAACATTAATACATCAAAAACAAAGGAAATGATAATCAACTTCTGGATGAGGCCTGTTTTTATCCATGGGCAGGCTGTCGAGGTGGTAACAGTTCAAATATCTTGGGACAATACTTGACAACAGATTAACTTTTGATCTCCATGTCGATGCAGTTTGTAGTAAGGCCCACCAGCGCATGTATTTTTATCATAAACTCAAAGGTTTTAATGTTGATAAGTCTTTTATGAGGATGTTTTATTCTTGTTTTATTGAGTCCACTTTAATCTTTGCTTTTATCAGCTGGTTTGGGTGGTCACTTACTCTTAAAAACGAGAAGAGGCTGTCACACATTGTCAAACAGTAAATTTTCTGGCACAAATCTTCAGGATCTCTCCCTGCTATACAGACTTAGAGCCACCACGAAAGCCCAGTCAGTCCTGGCTGACCGTAACCATCCCTTGTGTAGGGAGTACAAGCTGCTCCCATCCGGTCACAGATATGTCCTGCCCAGATGCAGAACCAACAGGCATAAAAATTCCTTTGTGTCTGCCTCCATTGGCTTCCTAAATAGCTCAATGTCATTTTTTTGTCTTTGTCCTGTGTCATGTTTTAAATGTATTGGCTTCTGCTGGCTGTGCAACAAATTGCCCCTTTGGGGATCATAAAGTTTACCTTGACCTTGATTCGACATCCAACTGGGCTCCAAACTGCTCATTGAAACAAAACCCACAAGGGGAAAAGATAAGTTTCTTTTCTTGGTCCATTAATACACATTGGCAGGGATTGTCTATCGAGTTTATATGAGTGGAAAAAAAAAGGTGTTTGGTACATTGTGTTTTGCTCAACGTTTGCACCATATCCCCCTTTCTTTGTGGGACTCTCTCCCTCATGGTGGTTTCATCCCATTCCTTGCACTCTAACTGGCTCTAGATCAAATGAGAGTTCCCTAACTTCCATTTCCCTCAACGTCTGCATTTATCCAGTAAGGTGGATATCTGTTAGCAGAGAGAGAGCTGTCTTGATGACACGCTAATGAGCATCTTTGAGTTGTTCATACAAAATGAGAGTCAATGAGCAACTGCTGACTGCTCACCAGTTTGGCTGATGAAATAAGCCCTCAACCATCGTGGCTTCTTCACTTGAATGTACGAACGCTACCGTTAAATATATCACCTGTAGTGGGAGAATGTTGTATTTAAAGACTTGCTGGTTTGTTCCTACAATTAGCTATTTATTAACTATTTTGTCAATATTCAGGATCTATAAGTTATTTTTTTGTTTTTTTTAATATATTCTTATAAAATATTTACATTCATTAGGTTGATATTTTAAATATTTGAAAATAATATGTATTACTTTTATTTAGTAAAATTGGAAAGTTCCTACAAATAGTTTGACATAAGCACAGAAAAGTTACTGAAATGTGGCAGTCAGATTAAAACAAAATACTTTTTTTCCCTCCTCCCAGGTATCAGAATATTTCTCAGCTGAAAATAACTCAGAAGAGCAATGGTGATTGAAGTCGCTTTAATTTCTGATGCCACTGGGTCAAACTCTTTTTGTTTCTCTTGCATCTGCTGACATCGTTTCATGATGTGCTGAAATTTGTCTCCGTCTGTATCCCTTCAGTCTTGATTCCTGGACGTTAGCTTTGATCAGCTTCCTGGTAAAGATGCTCGAATTACACACTAGTATGCAAACATGTGTAAGCGTATTTTGAAAGACTACCACATCCAAGTTTTGAAAATAGAAATAGAATACAGCAATAATACAGCAGAGCTTTGACAAAGCAGGCATGCATAGCTGATATTATTTGCCAGGATCCTGCTGTTTCCTCAACACTGCTTGAAAAAGATATACAGTAGATATAATCCTAAACTGGGAAGCATTTCCTTGTGGTGGTTTTCTTTATGTCTGCATTTATATGTTTTGTTTTATATGCATGTCACAGTGTAAACTAATATTAATTTCAACATTGAATGGTTTTAGTGAAACTAAACTAGATGCATTTAATGCATACTCATGCATTTTTAACGTTGGAGCAGCTGCTGATTCAGTGGGTCAACTCTTAATGCTGAGTTTCATGTGTAGAAATTAAAGATCATTACAAAAACAATTTTTCCCTCTCCAAATCAGAATACAAAAAGCACTGGAGGGATATAACAAGAAATTCCCCAAACAAACAATAAAATGTGTTGATTTTTCTTTCCAAAATCATTCATTCAGGGATCTCAAGCTCCTGGCAGAGCCACAGTTTTGTCCAAGTCTTTACAAAAGCATCCAAAACCCCACAGAAATGTTTAATGAGTATTTTTTGACTCTGCAGCCACAATTTTATGGTTTCGGAACATATAGAAAAAAAAAACATTGGTTAAGATGAATAAAAGATCATGGTTGGTTGTTGTGGTTGGTTAAGGTTTGGAAAAGATTATGGTCATACCTGATGAGAATATAATACTCATATTCAGCTATATACTTCTTTTTTTTATTCCTGGACTTCACTAGAAAAGTTTTGAATAATTCATATATTAAAAACACACACACACAAAAAAACATATTTCCAATTTCTCACAGTAGTGCAACTCCTGACACAATCCTGTTCCTGAAGCAATATTAGGCCTCTTCTCTCTTGATGGCAGGCTTTATGGGAGAAAGCATCTGGTTCTTGAGAGCACTTTCTTTTTCTTCATGTGAGCGTGGTTTCTACAAAATCTGATACGAATGTATGAAATGTCAATCAGACATCTTATAACCAGATTGTAGTTTTTATTGTGAGGTTCACATCTACATAAATGTCCAAAGCAAAGAAGATTTGATCAATATTGTGCAGGAAGTGTTAATGCTTTACCTTAAAAATGCTCAAATGAGCATAATGTCGTAAAATGGATTCAAGTGGAGTACAAACACATAAAAATTCTGCTTTCAGGAACTACTAAATGTCACAATATAAGTAAAACACTGTTCTGGTGTTATAAAAAAGAATAAGAATAATTCCCGTCCCGTATACTGCTCTGCATTTTGACAAATGTTGATGAATGTCAGTTCTTGATGCTTTGTACTGAAATTCCCTCAAATCCCATGAACAATTTATATGGAAAGTGCTTTTTAAAGATTTTAAATGAATTGTTCACACTTTAGTGTGACATGGTGGAGATCCTCTGTCCATCTTCGATCCTGAAAAACCCAGCCTCACATGGATGCTACTTTTGAACCAAACCATGATCAAACGTTGATATCCCATTTGGAAATAACACGTTTTGACTTTGAAATTGCAAAAACTCCTTTGCGCACTTTAATTGAATTTTAAAGCCTGCAGGCGTTAAGGTTAAGCCTTTATTCAAGATTTACTTGTTTGATCTCTTGCTTGGCCAGTGTGTCAGTTTCTCATATTCTGTAGTCGCCTTCACCATGAAGTCCACTGTAGCGTCTCTGTGTGTCGCACATTTTTGTTGATTTGTGACATAAAACCATAAAGCAGCACCCAGTTGTTGTAAGAAACTACATGACCGGGAGTAAAAAGATACTTTGGTTTTGCTGCCAATAGAGACATGAGATGAAAGGTCTTCATGAAATTTACCCTGTGCTCCTTGTTTACGTTGCTAATACACAGGATGAAAATGCACACAGCACAATCTCAATGCATGACTTTTCATTAATCTGAAAATTTTGTCGCAGTATAAATAAGTTAATAAATTGAACGCAGAAAGTATAGCAGACAGATAGGTCTGGTTGAAAATACTTACAGCAGGTGTGATCATTGTTTAGTAACAACTAAACTGATCAGCTGGTTACAGGTGAACCCTCCTGCTTCTTCTTTCTGCCTGTGTTTAGAGGCCACGAGGTCGAGTGCATGCTCCTCCTGCCACATCTTAGTGAAACCAATAAAACAAAATTCCAAATAGTCCTGTTGTGTCCAAGTCAGCACTCCATGATTATCTGTTTAATTCCCCAGTGGTCACACTTTTCCATATTAATGACAAGAAGAAACCTTCTTCCTCCTTGCCCTTCACTTTTCTCCAGCCCCAGATCTCTGATGTTCCTCTTAACCCTCCCTGGATTCTGGCTAGCTTTTTGTGCAGTACTTGGCAAAGCTCAGTCAGGTGCTCCCACATGCAAAGAACCTTGCAGCTATTGTACTTACTTTGTATTACATTTGTTGCACACCATTCAAACCAGTGTTGTTGTTTTGTTTTTTTTGTTTTTTTTTAATGATTTATTACAAAAGAGGCTCACTGGAAAATCGCAAGAAGATACACAGAAAGACATATGACCACAACTGCTTTAACAGGCTGCCTTTACTGTGTTGCCTCTGTACAATTAGGACTTGACGTGACATATTAGTGTTCCTGTACATCACATCCAATGTGGGAGCAGTTAGTTATGTTTACATGGGATCACCATGACTAAATGTAAAGGCCGATCACCATTTATCAACTGTTGAAAAGTCATCAAAATTTAAATTGTGTCTCTGTACAAAACAGTGTCAGATTCTGTGACATTTAGAAACCTATGACACCATTATATAATTCATGATGCTGTCGAGGCTGAGATAGAAACAGCCGATTACTGTTTCTGGGACTCATCTCTTTAGTAATACAGAGTCAATTTGAACCCAAATCATGATTGTTACCTAAACTATGTGGGTATTGGTACTGTAATGGTGCCAAAAAAAAGAAATAAAAAGACAACAAATCCCCACAAGAGAGTCAAACTTGAAACTTTCACTCCACTGTCTCATATCTACATACATAAACGTTCATTTATGTGGTTTTGGGATTGACATATCCTACAGAAATATGACAAAGCAGCAGTTCTGTCGAAGTTCTTTTGTGAGCGAGTATTTATTTGTGTGGTTCTATTTGTTTACAAGACTAAGAAATGTATACTCTGTCACGTTTTTTAAGATGGGAAAGGTCTTGTGTCTCGGTTTGGAGATGAATTCCAGCAGATGTAAGCAGGCTGAAGCAAATTGCTGGGTTGTTACATTCAATCTGCTATCATGGCTGAACATGTGCATTCCTTTTCATATTGAGGAACTAATGAAAGAAGATGCCCTCATGTTCCATCTCTTCCTGGTCTTACAGTGTGTCTGAATCTGCACTTCAGCAGAAAAAATAATACGTTTACCGCAGACTTAAATTATCATAATGACCCACAGCACCGTTCACAGACTTTTTCACATTTCGTATTTCATGAAATATTTATTTCAGCAAAACATTCTTGGTTTCTGCTTCACTCCACAACTGCCAGTTTCTATTTGAAGCTTGTGCTATGAAATGTTGAAGACGGTGATACTGCCCCCCGCAATATAATGAAATGAAGAAGGAAAAACAACTATTAAAACAGTTTCTTTCCGCTTGTGCTCTTCAACTTACAGTATTGAGGTGGCATTAAACACTTCAACAAAGGTTTCTTGGCTGATGTGGTCAGTTAATGCATTCAGCCAGTCAATGCATTCAAATCATCACCTGCACTGAAGAGGACTGTTTGCTGAGTGGTCCTTATGTTTTATAAATCACCACGAGTATGGACGGAAGCAATACGTCTGTGGTAATGTTAATCGTCGTTTCTGTTTTTCTCTGTTATGTAAATAAAAGCTCGTATCTGTCCATTTCATGCAGGAATGTGTGTCTTGTGTCCCGTGTGTATGTGTTTGCTTTCATTTGAAAGCAAGAGCATTAACTAATATGGAATATTAAGATGTGAATTCATTGAATGTGCTTACTAACAACCTCTTCAATGGCAACAACCTGTTTGCTATTTTCATTTATGTGTGTCTGTGTGTGCGCGCGTGTGTACGTGTGGGAGGGTGGGTGGGTGGCTGACTGCGCTGTCCTGGAATGCTGACCTGTCCCCCTTCTTGGCAATCAAATCAGAGGTGAAAATTTCGAGAACAGATTGCATTTCCAGGGAGGATTGCATTCCTAAAGCAGGCAGACAAACTGATCCTCTGCTGCAGGGATCTGGACACCAGAGCACATTTGTTTATCTGGTGCCTCGTGTATGTGTCTTACTGCACCATCAGCTTCTGTTTATGTATCACATACAGCCTGTACATAGGAATATGAAATTTGTGCTCATGCATGAGGGTTTTTTTTCCACCTTCAACACATAGGGCTTTGTGCCATTGCAAATACACTTCTCCTACTGACTTAACCACAGATTGAAAATCTTTCTTGAGCACACAAATAATACAGTTTGATTTGAGGAACACTGTGAAAGAGATCTTATTCTCTTCTAGCGTGACAGGAAATTAGAATGAAAAAAGCATTAACTTGGAATCTTTTAAAGCAAATAAACATGTCCTGAAATGCCTCCAAACAATTTGGATACCATAGTCAAACTAAATAAATTCAGCCAATCATCTTTTTCAGTATGTCTTTAGTACTGTCTGCCACACATCCTCTTTCCTACATACAGACAGCATTACTCGGTGTCTTGTCCATGTGGCTTTTCAACAGTTGGTCTGGTCCTGCAGGAATGTTGATCTGTCTCTCTTGATGGAAATCAAATCTGAGCCGAAGACTTTTCATTTTAGAGGCAGCGGATGTTCTCATATCTGATATCAGTGCTGGCTGGTTGAATGTTGCATACCAGCGGGGATACTGGTTCAGAATGCACGAGGCACCGTCAAAAAAGCATCTAGATGCGCACATCACTACAGTCCCAAACCACTGAGGAGAAATGAGAGAAATACAGTCGGAAGGAAAAGCTCAAAATGAGTGATCCACAAAGACGACTTGAATAAAGTAGATAATTTTAAAAATGAACAAATAGCAAGAGAGAAAGAATATGATTACAGGATATGTGGAACGGCTGCAGGAGACTTAAAAAGAGGAGGAAGATGGTAAGCGTCTGAGTGCTTGCTAATAACAAGAAAGAACTGGCTGTATATGCAGACAGATGAACCACAAAAGCCAACAACCTCATATGTTCCTTGCTATGTGGTGTCTGGGCCAGAGCACAATCAGAAGAAATAAAAAACTTCCCTTCTTGAAACTGCATGAGAGCATCTTAGGATATTCAGAAATGGATTTTCTGACTTTTTTTTTTTCTCCAGTAAGACAAACATGGTGCATGTCGGCATGAAAAACACAAAAGCAACTGAACCATCTGTGTGCAATTAATTCCAAGCCATGCTTAAAATATTACACATCCCATGAAGAGGAAAGCAGGGATGGCAGAATGACGCACTGCAGGCAAAAAAAGAGACTTCTCTGATCATTTTCAGATCAAGGGAAATGCATCAATAGGATTTAGTTCCTCTGAGCTATCAGAGGCAAGACGGGGGAGGATAAAAAAATGAAAAAAAAAAAAAAACATAATTAAAGCAAGTAGGTGAGAATGTGATTTGTCCGCATGTAATCCCCTCTGAGCAACAATGTAGTTAATTAAGCAGTGGGGATGACAATAACAATCAACAAATGAAGATTCCTTGCCAATTCAGTGCAGTTTGCCGCTACAGGAGGGACTGTCATCACTGCAAAAGTTGAAGCATTTATTATGCTTTGGGCTAGGTAACTAGCACTGAGAAATAATACTGTGATGTTTGTTTCACTCTGCATTGTGGAAGTACAATTTATAAGATTACCAAGTTTAATTCCAAATGACATGCAGTGGTTAAGAATCCAAGGTCTATTTTAAAATGCCACCCACCATTCTGAACTCTTGCATTCCTAAAATTGAGCTCCGAAGGCTTTCGCTGTCCTACAGAATTGCTGTGGTGACAACTGTGGTCTCTCAGTATGCCCAATGCCAGAAGGAAGGAGATGAGAGCCATGGAGGGAGCTGAGTGATTCTCCCCTCAGTCGTTCATATACACACTAATGTATGAAGACACATTTGGTCTTGCTTAGAGAGTCTTACAGAATAGCCATCCCTTCCTGTTGAATTACAGTCTAGATATCAATATTCACATTTTTGTTCTGCTTCCACCAAGAGCTTTATTACTAACTCCACACACATAGTTTCCAGTGAAATGATGACCCCAGTGAAGCTGTGAAGGGATTTCATTAGCATTTTCTGTCTTCTGACTTTGTTCGGTAAACAGCTCGACACATATGTCAGGTTCCACTGGTCTGAGATGGACACATGTGGAAAGGCTTTTACAGCAGAGTAAACATCCTACTCTGCTGGGACACTGAGACACATAACTTCCCACTGAGCTAGTGGAACTCTGTATATGTCTAGTTCGTTGCCATGGTTTCTCTCACCTTATTGCCTATTACCATGTCTTTGAAAGTATCCAAGAATAAAACCTATTACTGAGACATGAGAGGATTTTTCCTTTTAGAAATACAGTATTTCAGTGGAAAATATATTTATGAATAATCAATGAGTCAACTTCTCAGAACAACATTCACTCCCCCGTAGCTCTGCAGCTTGTACATGTAAGAATGGTTTTGTCTCCCTGTCTGTTGTATTCCAGTATTTTCTGTATTCCTTTTAATATCATGCTGCTAAAACAAATACTTTGTCTCTTAACTATCTTTGCCAGTGCTGATGGATCAGAAGTAGCATCAGCTTACCTCTGGAAGGAGCATAAAAGCTACTTGTGGAACCCAGGTGTGAAACATCAGTTAACTAAACGGTGTGTCAGTAACCTACATTATGGAAATTATATATTTTTTCCTATTTATTTTCTAATGCGTTGTATAATCTGACTCCACTTGAAGGCAGCATCTGAATTTTTTTTTGTTTCAACAGATTAGACATTAATATAACATTGTAAATAGACAAAAAACATAAAAACACATATGTAGTGTAAATAAACAATGCCAGGGGTATGAAAGACATAGTATAGATATGAAATGAAAAATTGTGCAAAACAGAAAGAAAGAAAACAACAAGTGTATTAAGATGACAAAAAAAAATCCATAAAATTTTGAGCACACAATCAAATTTTCACAGCTTTTATGTTGTCAGAAGTAGATATTGTTTCAATGTAGGACTCAATTTCTTTTTTAAAGGTACATAAAGAGGGTCATATTTATTTATTTTGCACTTTACACTTATGGATATATAATTTGGTCGGTAATATTACAAGATTACAGATAAAGAATATGTTGTCTAATTCTCTCTCATAGTTCATAAAACCAAACAAAGCATCTTTCAAGCAAAGTACAAAAGCATTATAAAAAACTCCGGGTGTGTTCACAGGACAAATGAAAGACAGTGGACTCTGGACTGATGTTACAAAAAGTGCAAAATACATGAATGTCTTTGATGAATCTTTGAAGAAAAAAAAAAAACCGGATGGATAATTTTGAAGGGAATTTTCTTTACCTTGTTAATCAAGTATCTGTTGGGGAGGGACCAAATTCTTTCCCAGCATAAGTTCTCAACATGTTCACTCCATACAGCAATAACATGGGGAACAGAAACACAATCAGCTTGGAATAAGGAGCAGATGTTTTTATTACGGGATACTGACTGAAAACATAGTTTCCTCATGGGTTTGGTATATAGATCAGGCAGTTGACCAGGCAGCATCTGAAGTTCACACAGCTAACCAAAGAGAATCACACAATCCTTCAGCAGCCAATTAGATGTCATGTCCATTTGTTTACTTTTATGCTATTTCCTTCTCAAGCCGAGCAGTGAGGAGGCATGCTCTGGAACAAGTGACAGTAGGAAGTTAGGAGAAGATTGGAGAAGAAAAAAAAAATTACTTATGCAAGTTATTTATAGTTGTTGGTGGTGTTTAGTGAACTTCAGATAAGTGCTGTTGCTGTTCGTGTTGGAGTGTGACATCGGCCAGATTTTTACCTTCCCAATGCTATATGCTACTACCGATTAGCTGCCAAATGCTAAAGGAATTGTTAATATTTCCACGCCGTAGATGTACTCTTTATTTGCGCGGAGACGTAGAGCTGTGACACTGCTCAGCATATGAGCATATGCAAATCGGTTAGAGATTTTTGGCTGCTGACTGATGATTGCTGCTACTTATGTGTTATTTAGGATGTGAAATTACATTCTCTTAGCCATTTTTGTCCAGCAGAGGTCATAAATCACATATTAATTACTTATTGTTAAAGTCCAGTGGAAATGATGTGGTTTATTTTCTGGATGCTAGATGAATTGTTCATGTATTAATGTCCAAAATATCACATTGGAAACTGAGGAAGCACATTAGAAAATAAGAAAATTAGTCATGACTTAAATCTAAAGGAGCTAAAATCTATGAACCTCTTTTGTGAACACAGGTCAGTCTTTTTTTTTTTTTTTTTTAAATAATGGAAGAAGATCCACATTGGAGATTTCAGTTGATGGCGAGCTATCCAGCTTGAATCAGGATTTACATCTGCTGTGCAGCAATTGATGTACTGTCTGCTTGCAGTAGGATTGTACCAGTAAACTTGGACTGGTACCAACTTGAACACATGCTAGAAAGAAAATGCTCCTGGACAATATTTTTTGATTCAAGGATCCTATCTTTCAACTCTGAGAGATCAACAGTGATCTGAACTGAACCTAACTGACTAAAGACTCTTCAGTGATTTTATTATTTTAAAGGCACCATTTTTATTTTAGTTTATTATTTTTCAAACCCATACCCATTATTCTTTAACCATTCGAGCTAGCGATATAATTCAAACGGATTCTGAAAGCTGAGAAGTGCAGCTTTGCTCTGATATCCATTACGCTAGTGGCAGTGGTGCTCGCGCTGTGCAAGGTTGTTCAGCAGGGTGAGAAAAAGGACCAGTGGGAGAGACAGAGGATGAGAGAGATTGTTTAGCTCTTGTTTGCTTATAGTATTTTCATGGTTCTAAATAATAGTTTTAATTTTTTTTTTCTGGAAGTTTCGACTGCTGTTTTGCCGCACTTTTTTTCTTCCTTCCCATTTTATGCCTGTTTTTGCAAAGTTAATCTATTTGGAGTACGCCTCAAGCATGAGTTCATAAAGACAGAGTCTCAGTTTAGAAATACAGTAAATGCCATGGTTTAGGTTTATTTTATTTTTTTATTTTATGTTTTTTTCTAGTTTTGTCTTGCTTTTAGTTTGAAGTCCTGTTATGTTCTGTTTGACTTTCCCGCTCCTCGTTCCTCTGATGTGTTTCACCTGTGTCTCGTTACCCCTCTGTGCATATAAGCTCCTGTCTTTGCCGGCTCTGTGCTGGTCCACACTGTTTGTGCCCTGTGTTTAGTTTGGGTTTTTGCCTCACTTTGTTCTTTGGTTCCAGTTCCTTTTGTATTTTCCTGCTGTGGCAATGTTTTTGGTTTTCTTATTATTAACAATCACAGTTTTTTGGCCTCCTGTCTGCTCTCTTTCATCTGGGTCCTTCACCACACCTCCACCTCATGACAGTAAATACTTTAGAGAAATTTGAACTCAGAGTTTGATGAAACAGTTCTCAGGGCCCAGCTCCCTCTTATTATATTGCAAAGTGGCATTCATTATCAAATGCATTTTCAAAATTTACAAATAGCATTATTAATACTGGAGGCCTACATGGAGGAAAAGTGTTTAATGCATCTATGACATGTTAAAATTAGTTTCTTAATAGATTTTGAAAGTTTAAGTTATCTTGAAGAAATGGGCAAAATAATTCATTAAAAAAAATTTTTTTGAGACATTTATTGATATGAAAAAAAGAGGGAGAAAAGGGACCAATCGGATAGACTATGAAGGGTTAATAAAATGAATATGGTTTAAATAGTTTATGAACATCAGCCAAAAAAAATACAACCTCCACTCCTGTAGATGTTGCAGTATGGCTTGCTGCTGCCTTGGTAGGTGGGGGCATTTCCAATATCGTATTGTAACACGTGTCATATTGTATCATGATATTATTGTATTGTGACACATGGATCAGGATGCATATCGTATCGTGAGGTCCTCACCAATATACACCCCTACATTTCAACATTTTGACCTTAATCGCTTTAACATTAGTTATTTGTTTGAAATGAGTATTAAGAGGCACGGTTTCAAGGTTCCAAATTCACTTATTGGTTTGTCTGGTACTCCTGTTGATGACATTTATGATTATCTTAAGCAATATGGAAAAGTAAGTTGCATGATTGTTAACAATGATGTTGAGTCTGAATTGAATTGTCAAGCCATTTTTGAGTTTGAGTCAGGTGAGACAGTGGGAGCACTTGAGCCTTTCTTGCATTTGGACAGCGTCAGTTCTACAAACCCCTCAGTAACTCACCATGTAATAAATGTTTGAGTCTACAGCAGTAAAGGCACTGAAAGCACATCAATATTCTTGTCTGAGGTAAAAGGCATAAATGAGTGGAAAGTCCTTTTTTGAAGACTTTCTGAGAGAAGGGTTGACTAGGATGACTAAAACTGTTGCAGAAGAGGTCTCAGAAAACCCTGAGCCATTTCAGATACCAAATGTTTCCATTCCACTCGAAACTGTAATAACCCTCCCTCTAGCTGCCACTTCTGAGCGAAGTCTGGTCATAAACTCAAATCCCACATTCTACCTTCCTCAGACAGTCAAAACCAACCTCCAGTGAGGTCCAACCTGAAATGACGGCTCCACAAACTCTGCCTGTTGTAGCAGAGAGAATCAAAAACTTTAACATTTCTCCAGATTATCTTATCACACCAGAAGTGTGGAACAAATTGTGAAAATCACAGAAATTGCATCTCAGATTCACGCACAAGCTAAATTGTTGGAGTGTGTCCCTTGTCCAAACCATGAAGTTGATTATGAGACTTGATGGACTAGTGTTAAATTTTATTTGGCTGACCTGCTGTTTCTCAGTCAAAGGTGATGAGGAAGACGGTTGACAACACTTTTCCTCCAGCTGAACATGTAGTGAAGCATTTAGGTCCCCAGGCGACTCTTACCTAGACTTGATTAATTCAACATATGGAACAATAGAGGATGGCGATGAATGGTTTGCTAAATTTCTTAATACTCACCAAAATGGAAGTGAAAAACCATTCAACTATCTTCATAGGCTGCAGTCCTCCCTGAACAAAGTTGTGTAGAAGAAAGCTGTAAGCACCAGTGATGCAAACAAGCAGTAACTCAAACAGTTCTGTAGCGGGTGCTAGAATAACACATTAATCACAATGCTCCAGTTAGATCAAAGGCAGATTAATCCATAAACATTCTCAGAATTTTTACTGTTGTTATGCACAGAAGAGGATAAGCGAGCAGCTAAGGCGGGTCAGATGAAGTAGCACTTAGGGTTTGGTAAAGCTAAAGTCCAAGCCAAGTACAAGTTTTGGGTGCAAGTGAGGTAGATGATTTTGGTCTGCAAATCCAAAACAATAGTTTGTCTTTGGTCATGGAGCAAATTCAGAAATGGATAGCGAGCATAAAAGCTCAGATTTCAGCCCTTTCAACTTTCAAGGCAGATAAATCTGCCAAACCTAAATCAACCAAGAATCATAAAAAAGAGCCAACTTTAAGTCAGCCAAGTCCTCAGAAGCAGTCTCCAGGCCAGCAAGGAAACCCAAGGCCCAGACCAGGGTATTGTTTCAAATGTAGAAAAGATGGATATATTGCCACAAACCGTAGCAATCCCACATTGATTGAAGCTAAAACGAAAGAGCTAACAGAAAGGGATAAGAAAAACACTTTAGATAACGTTCAAACAAATAACGGTTCCTATGAAGGTAATGAAGGGAACCGACAAACAAAAAAAGTCCCAGCCAAATGCAAAACACAAAAATCAAAGCAATACTAAAACAACTAGTCTCACATCCCAAAATATACCGAACAGACTGATTGGACCTAAATGCATTGCTAATGTTACAGTCAGTGGAGTGGAAAGCAACTGTTTAATCAATACTGGATCTCAGGTTAGCTCAACTCAGTGTTTTTATGATAAACATCTCAGAGTCTCACATCTGACAGAGTGTAAAGTTGAGCCTGTAAGTGACATCCTTTACGTAGAGGAAGCAAATGGCCTCCCACTACCATATATCAGTTATGTAGAGATAAGTATGACGTTCCCAAAGGAATTCATAGCCTCAGATGTGCAAACAGTAGCCTTAGTAGTAACAGTTTATTGCTGCAATAGCAGTGTTTCAATGCTAATTGGAACAAACACACTTGAACCTCTATATAAGGAATACTGAGATTATGACATTATAAAGACCAATACACTCTGTGGTTATGCTGAATTATTAGACGTGCTGCAGAGTCAACACCAGCACTCTAGAAGTACATTTGGGCTAGTTAAACTAAGACGCAGTGCAACTGAAGTCGATGGAAAAAGTTGTTCTGCAAGGCTTTGTAAGTGCTAAGGTTGTGGATGGTGATTACTTGGGTACTACTTGGAAGAACCTTCACATTCAAAACTTCCTGGTTGGATCTTTACAGATCATTGTCTCATCACAATACCAAAGCAGTGCATATAAAGTACCTGTAGTGCTAAGAAATGCAATAGACCATTACATAATATTGCCAACTAATAGTGTCATTACTGAACTGTCAGCAGGTTAGGGGATTTTGCACAAGGAAGATCTCAGTAGCAACCTTACTTACCCCAACGAGGGATCCCCTGATCCTGACAAACTGGAGGACATGGCTCACATTTCAAGAGATTAATGCAAGCCCAATGCTGAAATTGAATTTCAGTGCGTCTCCAGTTCCTCAGGAACGGAAAACAAGAATAACACAGAAGTTGAGCAGCTACTCAGATGTGTTTACTCATCTCATCATTACACAGCTGGACTTTTGGCATGCTACAAAGGTTAAACATCACATAAAATTGTAAGATGAAACACATTTTAAACAAAGATTATGGCCCAAACATGGGCATAATTATGAGGCAGTGCAAATCCATCTCAAAACCCTCCTTGAAGCTTGAGTAATCAGAAGGCCTTTCTGATCATCTATTTTGGTTGTAAGTAAGAAAAATGGTGATGTTAGACTTTGTGTATATTATAGAAAATTGAACCTCCAAACATTCAAATATGGATCATTTTCTGCACTCTCTGGGGCTCAGTGGGTTTTTTTAATAGACCTAAAATCAGGCTGTTATCAAAAAGAGATGGAAAAGGCCAACAAGCAGAAAACTGCTTTTTGTCTGTCAGTTTGCTTTTTATGAATGGAACTGCATGCCCCACGGAATAACTAATGCACCTTCCACTTTTCAGTGCTTGATGGAAAAGTGCATGGCTGATATTCATGTGCATGAAGTGTTTGTTTTATTGAATTATACAATCGTATTTTCAAACGAATGTCTTGAACAGAATGAGAAACTATCACCAGAGAAGTGCCAGATTTTCCAAACATCAATGTGATATCTGGGGTACATCTTATCAATAAATGGCTGATCCACAGAAAGTTAAGGCCCTTGAAAACCTGGTTGATACCTTTTTTTAAGAGTTCAAGTTTCTTTCTTGGCTTCTGTGGCTATTATTGATGTTTGTACAACAATATTTGAAAACTGTAAAGCCCGTAAACATTCCCACAGTCTCACTGTCCACCAACCCAAAATCTCTGGCATCTCCTGCCAACTTTGATGCCTCTCTGAGTGTTATTGTCTGTTTAGCATAAACCATGAATAAAGATTTTGAGTTAAATATTAGAACTATTTGTACAAATAGACTGTTCTCTGTTTAAATAGAAGACAGAACCATAGATATATCTGGAATTTGTAGATTGCCATTTCACCCTCTTCCTGCTGCTGACTCCTGCCAGCCAGGAACTCTGGCAGTCTTCCACCAGGCTTGGGTCTTGCAACCATTGCCTCTGTGGTCACCAGCAGTTTTTCAAGGTTCCAAACTGCCTGTTAAGATATAACAGTGCAGTATCATAAACAAAGCTTAGGATGACCACAATCACAATTCAAATTTACACATCCTACTTTACCTCCCTTACCTGTGGTGATGTACCTGTGGAGATGTGGCTAAACTTACTAATACCACTGAATGCATCTGGAATAAAACAGTAAAAGGCCACAAAAGTGGCATCTCACATTGCTTTCTTTACCTGTATCATACAACAATAACATTTTGTCACAGTGGACATTGATGAGGTAAATTCTGAAACAACAAAAACAATGGCATAAGATTCCAAAGGAATGCACCCGCCTTTGTAGCTCAGGCTGCAACGTCTGTATTGGCAGAGTATCCTGCCAAATGGTCCATATGGTAGTACACAGCAGTAAACTGTCCTGGTTTAAGAAAAGTCACAAGTGCCCTTGAGGCATGTGGGAGCCACCTTGTCCCCTTCACCCCACTGGGCATCAGCACATTTACCCCCAAGTCAGCCCCAATGACCTTGAGCTCTCTCATTGATTTTGGGCTGAAATGGTACATCATCTTACCTTCTAGTCTTTGTGTGAGGCATACAGAGGAAAGGCACAATGTTGTCACCTGCCTCTTGATGCAGAAGGCCTATGGTACCTCCTTTGCTGCCTAAATTAACAGCAGCACCATCGGCACCCAGAGCAATGATTTTTTTACAGCCTGTTACTGCACTGGTCTCCAAGAGCAGCAAATGCTTTCTTTGAGGCAACATGAATTCCTAATTAAGCAAAATAATATAAGCAAAAAATGTATGTATGCATGTATAAATTTTTCAAAGATAAGAATATCATATATGGTCAATGCAGTAATGAGACAGTAGGCATGTTATTAACATAGGCTACATGACGTGGCTTACCCAGGGCATCGGCATGCTTGACCTCAATGTGTCCAATCAATATATTCACTGCTCTTTCACTCTGCAGGATACAACCATACACATTCCTTTGTGGCAATATCTGTCTCCATCGAGCCATGTACGCGCTGTTCACAATTTGCATACTTTTTTTTTCTTCAATGTATCTGTTATGACTTCTATAAATTGGGTGCACGCGTCATCATTGCTGTACGTCGGGTTTACGTTCAAGCCATTTTTCTTCTGAAGAATTATTCGGATGATAATAATAATTATTCAGACTTTAACTTAGTGAAGGGAAGTTCTTCTTTTGCAATATTGTACGCAACATTAAATTTGATCATCTCAGTCTTGTCTGATCTGTTTGCTGCTGCCTGCCGGCTCTGGCTTGGAGTCAATCATATGAGGCTCATTATCTTATGCGGTCTCTGGACCAGGGCTTGATGTAACCTGGGAGATGGTGGCTCCATGTCAGAGCATTGGTTATGAATTTTGGAAGGTTGGCCTTAACATTCTTAACGAAAAATTTATCAATCGTTCTTTTCATCTTCTCTTATCATCCATGGCAACATCCACTCTGTTTATCTGACGGGCCTAGGCTTTCTGTCTGACCGCAGCACACGCGTTTTGGACGTACACACACGTAGGCCTACAACAATATCTGTGGCTTATACATCAAGAGAAGAGACCAAAAAGCGTGGGCATGCCACGGCATCCCTCACTCTGTGCAGATCTCTGACTAGCACTTTGTGCGCGTGTCAGAGCTCCTCTTCCAAAACAAAAGTTCGATCATCCACTTCATCATCAAAGTCCTCGCTCTCTGACTCAGACTCTAATTCCCTCAGCTCCTTCTAGCTCAAAAAGAGCTGCAGTGCATGCTCCACATTCAGAGCTCTTCTCATTTTTATTGCACACACACACACACACACACACACACAAAAAGACTACACTACACAGTAAACACACTTCACACTAACCATACATGCTGAACACGCTTAAAGGGCAACTTGCAGGTTGGACACCACTATACAGCATAGAGTACATTAATGATAGAACAATTAGATTTTCAGAACCAGAGAAATGCCTCAGTCAGCATCAATGACTGTATATAATAATGTTCTACTACTGTCCCGTCCTGTGTGCAAAGGCATGTCTTTCCCTCTCATTTTCAACCAAAAACAGAGAGGAGAGAGAGAAGATGAAGTGGATGATCCAAAACCTGGATCATCCACTTCATAATCACAGTCCTTGTTCTCTGGATCAGACTCTGGCTCCGCCAGTCCCTCAGCTCGTTATGGCTCAAAACCGAGCTGCAGTCCGAGCTCCACATTGAAAGATCACCTTGTTTTTATTTTGCAAACAACAAAAAAACAACTGCACTACACACTAACTATACAGTCCAAAGGCCAAATATCACAAATTTCTCAACTTTTAAAACAATCGGGTTCAGTATTTCTCTTGACGCTGCGCACCCCACAACTTTGTCTTGTTCCTCGCGGTAATTCAGGAAAAGCGTTGCGGACATTATTGAGCATAACTGGTTTTACTTGGCCTATTAACACAATTTAAAAACTGGTATATACTTTGAAGTCTGCTCTTTCAAAACAAGGAGACTCAGACATGCAGCGTCTTTGCTGTGATGTCATCGTAATCGCTCATTGTGATTTGGACGCTCCAGTATAGCTAATGCTAAGAACCTGCATGTTAAATCATTTCTAACAGCATCGGTCATCAGCCTCACATGGTCCTCCCTCCTAAATCCCATCTGAGACTCCAACACATCTCC